>JAAAKM020721499.1:182309711-182509711 GCA_010016025.2 Alatinidae sp. Z8VKAUB7J3 | reverse complement strand
ATGTCCAAATATTGGTCCGATATCGATATCGTACTTGACAGGTTGAACCAGGACTTGTTCCATTCATTACACACTAGATGTCTCCCAATAAGGTACAGTATCAAACCTTCTTAAATTTACCCATTGTATCATGGTTAAAATAGTATTTTCCTTAAAATCTGGCCCCATACCTCTTATGACTCTTTACTGACGCAAATGCAGATAATGGTTGTAATGGCACTCAAAATTTAATACAGAAAATACTGCCACTGGATTAAGTATAGCTTCGCAAAGTGGAGTGGTCACCATTACGAAAGATCGGTCAATTCGAACACATATGTTAAAGAGGGCCAAAAAAGTTTTTCTTCCTGGAAGCTTCGAACTTATATTTGTAACCCTTTAATAGTCCAAGGGGACCGTAAAATGGGCATATAAACGGCGATTTTTTTGAACGGTTTCAAACTTATATGTTTGAGGTTTTAGGTCAAGTGGACCTAAAAACTCATGGATCTTCTTTTGAACAGCTTAAAGAGCCGAAATCCTGGGCCCAAGGAACCTAATAAACAATGTTTGCCCGCAGTTTAAATTCCTAGACGTTTCCACTCGAAAATTACGGTATTGTTCGGAAGTAGGAGATGGGGGGAGGGGAGCAGGGGGAAAGATACTCATTATAAGAGACTTATAATTAGGACCACGAGGAAAATCTCGCGTGTCTCACACGTGTAGGATGTAAACTAAAGTCCAGCTTGCAGCTTGTTGACACGGAAGGTCAGATTTGAACGATTTTGTCCTTTACTCTTCCACTTCCTAAAGGATTTCCGATTATTTCCAGAGAATAATGAAAATTATGACCGCACCCCCTTTCATATTTTGGAAATCCCAACAGCCTAACCTCTCGTGAGCAGTAGGAAGATGATGATATGAGCATTCCTTTTGCTTCGTGAGCAGTAGGAAGATGATGATATGAGCATTCCTTTTGATATTAATACGAAGTACGAAAGAGACACAAACATCAGTTAAATATTATGAAACTTACAAACCATTGAAACTCACTGTTGTAAAACCTGTATTGTAATAAAAGATGCAAAAATCTTCGCGGTCTTAAAGCTCATCAAAGATCCTGTCGTCATGTTCAAGGACTCACAGATGAACTTATTATACCGGATCAGGAGACTAGCGTCGACCAGGACCTTATCCAACCTTTAATAACTACGGATCCGTACTACAAACCTGGTGTTCAACTACCTCGTACCACTGATGATTGGAATTTCCTTGAATCTTACTTAAAAGCGGAACTACCTATCTCGAACATCACAACTCAAGATCTGAAAAATTGCGACTTTCGATCAAGTCCCTTCTTAGGAAAGTATGATGTGCCGTGTGCCTTACAGGATTGCAGTGTTTATTAATACTCAGACTTATTCCGTATATGTAGGTAGTAGAGCGTAAAGAGAAGCTATCAGCTCAACTATGGTGTAGAAGAATTCCGTGATTCTCTTATCTGCCAAATTGTGCCGTAAGAATACCAGACAGATATGTATAGGCATTAAAGACACTGCAAAGTGTAAGAGCTTCAAGGCCGCAGTCCACGCATTGCCAACCTTAGCCATTTCTTCCTTTGTTATTCCTTCCAATTTATTTCCGAAATCAACAGGATAAAAAAATAGACACTATAGATGGTATGAAATGGATTCTATCTATATGGCGTAAGAAAATCAAGATCATTGGATCATAATACCTCTATTCCCTCATAAATTGTCCAAGCATTACCAACGTTTTAGCACAATAACAAAACGAATGACTACTGAAATATTTGATATCTTGTATTACTATATATTCTACCGATAAAGGGCATATTATGCTGCTGAGTAGTATGCGGATCAAAAGTGTAGAATCCGATTATAATTCTGGCATCGATTATTGATCAATGGTTTCTATTAAATCGATAAAGTGCATATTATGCTGCTGAGTAGTATGCGAATCAAAAGTGTATAATACGATTATTATTCTTGCATGGATCATTCATCAATGGCTTCTGATAAATCGATAAAGTTTATGTTATGCTGCTGAGTAGTATGCGGATCAAAAGTGGAGATGCAAACTATGTCAAATATGCCTTATTAACCTATTTTGAGCGCTTTGTGCACCATGGAATGTACGCATCTAGTGTAATCTAACTATGTCAAATATACGTTATCAGCCTATTTTGAGCGCTTTGTGCACCATGGAATGTACGCATCTAGTGTAATCTAACTATGTCAAATATGCCTTAGTAGCCTAATTTGAACGCTTTGTGCACCATGGAATGTACGCATCTAGTGTATGCAAACTATGTCAAATATGCCTTATTAGAGGTACATTTTTTACCAAAAATTCCAAACGCCAATTCGGTATCATTTTGCCAAATAATATCTGACACCATTAACGACGCGGTTCATGCAAGAAAAGATAAATTGGTAAACACGATCACTAGTCCAGTCCATATAAGACTTGACAATCAAGTGATCTTTTTAGTGTTGCAAAAAGTAAAATGACCCTTTCAATGAGCAGAGACAGAGTAGAACTTGAAAAAACAGTTCCGCCCTTTTGTAGTGCAGAGTGCAACGTAACAGTTCGATTCCTCAAGAGAAAACGAACAAAATATCAAAAAATTTCTGACCACTGGAGGTACACTTTAAGAAAACTATACTGATGCTACACAAAGCTTCCTTCAACACTAAATTTAACTGGTTTGCATAGCAATGTATGTAGGTTGCCCGTGGATACGTCTTGGACACTACGGTTGTAGTGAACTTCGAGAGGAGCTGAACTCCTCAATTAATTATTGGGTGAAGTGCTAGCAACCTCTCCCCATCTTTAACGAAAGGATGGGAAGGCAGCTCCTTCTTTCTTCAAAGGCATCTGATCAGAACTCTGAGAAAACCATTTGATTCAGCATAGTTGAAAGGTTCAATAACTGGGCTTCTGAGTATAACCTAACCCCAATAGCACCTAGAGAAAGGAATGTAAGTTATGTAAGGACTGTAAGTTCCTGCTGCTTACACATATTATCGGTTACTTGGAAATGAACCTAAAATTTTTGGGAGGAATTTTTTATGTGGGAAGGGAATTTTCCAACATATGTAGACATATAAAAGATCTGAATGGAGTAAATTTTACCACAGAATGACTGAGCATGTATTGTAAATGTGTTAACAACATCCTAGATTGCTTTCGGGAGATCTTACGGGTCCTTTTGTTCCTATTTTTGCCAAAACCTGGGGTTAAAACAACCATTTCACAGGTTTTTAGGACATAAAGTCCTAGATAACGTATAAATTCATCAAATGGAACAAAATACCAACTAGACAAAAACACCATTTTCATATATTTTTGGGAAAATTCTCAGAAAAAATTGCACGAAGGTTGCTGTCAGTTTAAACTGACGCCAGCAAGATATGGGTTAAGTAATTTTACTTGAAGTCCTGTCTTCAATCTCCTTGGTGACACGGTCTGATTTGTAAGTTGAAACTGCCGCAACTGAACTCGAAGAAATATACGGAGTTTCTTTTACTCTTGTATATTTAACTTAACTCGAATCATATAACAATACTAATAATTCTAACTAATCGATGTATTACAATCGAGGTCATTGTTTGACCAAGTTCACACGCAATGTTTATCGCAGGATACAAAAAAACACACACTTCACTGAGTCATTAGCAACAACAATCGACTATATCTCCGGATTAATTTGAACCTTTGTATGGCTGTAGTTAAAGCTAGTGATAGATTTGATACCTGATACATACAGCATTAATAAAAAAAGATGTAGCAACTATCATTTATACTAAAAACGAAATGATACCGTTTATTGTGCTGAGATCATCCGGACTTTTACTCAATTGCAACTTCCTAGGATAATACAATACCAACAACAGTCAGTTATTTGGAGTCATGGCAGTCTCCTACATGCCTTTCAAGATTTTAAAATGTTCCCCTAATCCTCCCGCTCAATAGCAGTGTTATTGCTAACATCTCTATTGCGCTTCTTCACACTTCTTCGAGCCTCATAATAGGCTACCTTCATCTGTTTAATATGGATTGGAATAAGAATGTCCTGGGTGGAAAAGTTTTGAAAATAAATTAGGGGGGACCAGTTCTGAAGGTACGATTTTAGCCACATTTAAGGCACGAGAAAACTCGACAGGGAGCTTTAATCCAAGAAAACTCAAATTCAAGCCACTTCTCCGAGGAAGTCCTGACGAGCACTGGCTAGTGCCTTTAACAAAGTGTCTACAACACTTAGAGCCGCTTGCATTTTCACGCTTATGTCGTCAATAGCGACATGAAAAGACGTATTTATTTTGGTTTGAACACTTCATTCAAAGTTTGATGAGTTCCCCTAGCCAATCACTGGTGATTAGCTGGAAACGTGATAAGAGGAGTTGCCAAGCAGGTTTGAACTGTTTTCGGTGGTTGTCAAAACTTGACCAATTTTTGCAAATTTCTCCAAGGTGCGGGCCTTGGACAAAATCTTGTTTTAGGGTCAGTATGATAAAAGGCCTATAAATGGCTGAAAGTGCTCCAAAAGCACTGGTGATTAGCTGGAAACATGATAAGAGGACTTGCCAAGCATGTTTAAACTGTTTTTGGTGGTTGTCAACTGAAGAATGGAGTCGCTTCAAACAGCATGTCCAGCTGATGTTCATTGGACCCCTAGCAGATAAAACTGAGAATTCCTTGGGTGCTTACCTTCTGATCTGGACTGGGGAAAATGGCAGAGAAATATTCAATACCTTTGAGCTTAAGGATGGCAAAGCTCACAAAACAGAACCTCTCCTAGAACACTTCTGGAAATGCGCCAGTCCAAAGGAAAATAATGTCTTTGCAAGGTTCCTCTTCCAAAAACAGGACCAGTCACAAATTGTTATGCAGGAATATCTTTCTAGGCTAGGAAGCGTTTTGGCGCGCTAGTGACTTCTTCGATTTCTGCTAAACAGCAAAGGAGCTACCTAGGCAGTCGATGAAATTTCGCTTACATTCGTTTCTCAACCAAAATTAAACGGTTTTGGTATGGATTTGATGAAAATCTATACGTACCAGCGAGCTTTAAGAAGGGAGAGAGTATTTCGAGATCGCCTAAATCCTCTGGAGGTTTACGACTGTTTAGAGAAATTAAGGTACAACCTAATACATTGTTGTTAAAATAAGTTATTCGTTTGATTTGTGCACACTGGTTTATATCATCTTTTAATCAGTACCGTAGCCAGGGGGATGCTTGGTAAAATAGCATCCCTTAGTTCATGGTCGTCTTTCTTAGAGATTTTTCAAATGTGTCAGAGCACCTTTAAATACCCTGCTCCATATATCTTCTCCAAGATATCAAATCTGCACACCTAGATCTGTTCATGTCTTGTCCCTTCATGTTGAAACCAACTTTGAACAATGGGGTGACTAGAAAATCGACTACGGCATTTTCTTATAAAAACACAATCCTAACATGATGCTAGTCTCATTTACACCCCCAACTCGAACTCTGCTCTTTTAGAGTTTTATCTGTTTTAACGGGGTTTCCTATAATGGTTTGAAGCCCTAGGGTTAGTAGTCAGGATCTATAATTAAGCTACTAAGTTTTACGCATACACACAGGGAATAGTCACTAGACGCTGTACAGTGATCAGCCTCGAAGGGCGTGGAGCAAGTTATGGAGGCCATCCGCCAGCAGTGGCGTGAACGGCTAAGAAGAAGAAGAAGAAGGAACAAATTAATAAAAGACTCAGAGAGGGAGTAAAGATTAGATTCGATAAAATGGAATTAGAAAAGGTCAAACAATTCAAGTATCTTAGTACAGTAACAGAAGATAAAATAGACAACACAAAAGTCCGTACAAGAATAGGACTGAACAAATTAAGATAAAATTGAAAAAAAGAAAAGTGGTGGGACGAAAAGAAGATGGGCATGGTGACATAAACTTATTTCCGACATGTCAAAGAAAAATGTTGGCAATGAAGGGACAGGGGAACCCATAGCTACCCCATCAACTTGGGCAAATATTTCCTTATCAATATAAGCGATGGATGAGCCAGGCGGAGTGTATGTATTATAGATTATCTTCGAGATGAAAAACGAACGGGATGGGATAAGCTGGGGGTGGGGATGGAGGAAACTTTACAAGATTTGATAGATGGCGGTTCGCATTGTGCGCCATTGAATGTACGCATTCCAAGTATGCCAGTGTCACTGAAAACAGCTTTTGGTGCTATTTTAAACCCATTGTGCACCAGAGATTGTAATTATTCCAAGTATGCAAGTGTCATTAAAAACTGCTTTTTGTGCTATTAAAAACGCATTATGCACCACGGAATGCACTTATTCAAAGTATGCAAGCGTCACTAAAAACAGCTTTTGCTGTTGTTCTAAACACATTGTGCACCACGGAATGTACGTAAATGATTTGACAGAATGATTTGACAGAATGATTTGACAGAATGATTTGACAGAATGATTTGACAGAATGATTTGACAAAATGACTTTACAGAATGATTTGAAAGAATGGTTTGACCGAATAATTCACAGAACAATGTGACAAAGTGATTCGAAAGAATGATTGCAACAATGCTTTAATAGAATGATTTGACAGAATGATTTGACAGAATAATTTGACAGAATGGTTTAACAGAGTGATTTGACAGAATGATTTGAGACCGCTTTTGAAATAAACCTTCAGAAGTCTAGTAACTTTCCTACATATTGTAAATATACTCCTACGTACGTAAATGTCCATGATCTATAAAAGTGTGAACCCTTTAGAGCAGCCAATGATTATGAAAATGTCGAATCAATGCGTAAACTATGTGGGGTTCTGTCACTCCATGTTGTAGAATACAATGTAAAGAATTTCCAATTACCTTTCACCACTTACTAATACCTTTCCACTAACGTCAGCTTTCTCATTCCTGTTGCGTGACACAATGACACATTCAGTCGAAATGATGACACAATCGACGAAAATGACACATTTTTCAATAAAAAATTACACAATCGACAAAAATGGCACATTTTTGTCATCCTAGTCTTGATTTTTAAATGGTAATAAAAGAAAAGTAAAGTTTCAATTTTCTACCTCCAGAAAAGGTACAAATTAATGGAAGGGAATAGCGCTGCCTAACGGTGGCAGTAGTACACAAACATTGCAGAATACAGGACAGATGCTGCACCATGGAATGTACGCATTCCAAGTATGCAAGTGTCTCTGAAAAGAGCTTTTCGTGCTTTTCTAAACGCGTTGCGCACCATGGAATGTACGCATTCAAGTATGCAAGTGTGTTTAAAAACCGCTTTTGATGCTATTCCAAACGCATTGTGCACCAAGGAATGTACGAATTCCAAATATGCAAGTGTCTCTGAAAATAGCTTTTGGTGCTACTCTAAAAGCAATGTGCACCATGGAATGTACGCATTCCAAGTTTTTGCACAATGGAATGTACGCATCTAGTGTATGCAAACTATGTCAAATATGCCTTATTAGCCTATTTTGAACGCTTATTGCACCAAGCAGTATACGCATCTAGTGTATGCAAACTATGTCAAATATGCCTTATTAGCCTAATTCGAATGCCTTGTACACCATAGAATGTACGTGTCAAGTGTAAGCAAACTATGTCAAATATGCCTTATCAGCCTATTTGAAGGCTTTGAGCAGCATGGAATGTACGCTTCCAGTAACTGCAATTTAAATCCTAATAAACCTCAGAAAGGAATTAATGAGCTCTTTCAGCCTTTACACAGTGGTTTTCAATCCCTCCCCCAAACTACAACCGCCGAGCCTTTATCTGCTTCCTTAATGACGATGGTATTATCATTAACTAAATCACGTAGGGCTCTCATCTCTTCCTCTGCAACATTGTAAAAGTTGCGGCCTTCTACCTTTATTGACATAAGTTCTTGTTCTAATTTATTTATGAAAAGTTCAATGGCATCGACATCCAGCTCAACGCAATTGGAGACCAGCCTCTCTGCGCCATGTGACTTGACTAAGGAAGAACTGCCATCCGGCAAGTAATCAATCCAAAGCCCATTAAAGTTAGAAAGTATCATCGATCTGTTCTGTACTGACAGCGAAACTGCAGATGGTAACCTTTCTTTACCTGCCTGCCATTGTTCCGCACTTGCAAATACATTTGTGACCGAGGGGATAGAGCAGTAAACTCATAATCCAACGGTTATAAGGTTAATTTGACCAATTTTTGCAAAATTGGCCAAGGCGCGCGCCTTGCACAAAATCTCATTTTAGGGTCACTATCTTCAAAAACCTATAAATCGCTTAAAATGCTCTAAAATCACTGGCAGTAAGCTGGACACATGTTAACAGGACTTGATAAGCATGTTGGATATGGTTTTGGTGATTGTCCAAAATTGGCCAAGGCGCGCGCCTTGGACAAAATCTCATTTTAGGGTCACTATCTTCAAAGACCTATAAATTGCTTACGAGGTGCTTGCAACAGCGTTCTCGGGTGACTCGGAGCTCTTCGCGGCGACCTCGACAAATGGCGTCGATGTACGGCGCAGCAGTGATTTCAGCCAGGTATGGCGCGTCGAGGACAGTCTCAAGCCGCCGACATTCCTCGCGATGGATCCCAGCGGCAAGCAGGTGATCTACAAGAAGCCGGATCGAACGATTGTGCTTTACGACGAACCGACCAAGACAAAGACGATCCTGGCGGTGGGAATCGATCGATCCAGTCCAAACTAGTACGGATCCAAACAAGTACGGATCCAAACTAGTACGGATCCAAACTAGTACAGATCCAAACTAGTACAGATCCAAACTAGTACGGATCCAAACTAGTACGGATCCAAACAAGTACGGATCCAAACTAGCACGGATCCAAACTAGTACCGATGCAAACTAGTACCGATGCAAACTAGTACGGATCCAAACAAGTACGGATCCAAACTAGCACGGATCCAAACTAGTACGGATCCAAACTAGTACCGACACCGAAACGTCGGGAAAATATGATTGTATTATTATTCACTTGTCTTTGCGTTAGCAAATCTTTACTAATAAAGTAGTTTGTTTGTTGTACAAAACAAGAATATTGTACGAAATAGCGAAAACACTGTTTACTGAAAAGCTTTTTTTGACTGACACTCCTCAGAGTACTGACGCCAAAATGACCGAAATGGAATGTGTGAAAGAGTATACCCAACTGTATTTTGAAGGAGCCAATAAGAAATTGGACTGCCTGATCCTCGGAGTACAATCGTCAGAATGACCGAAATGAAATTTGTGAAAGAGTATAACCCTATTCAATTAATGTTGTAGTAAACGCTGATTGGTCCACAAACACAAGCCATTCAGACAGTCGAGAAAAAACACCAATCACGCTAATTAATGAATAAAGGGAAGCTGGGGCGTCCAAGCGCAACGCAATCTCTCAATCAAAGACCCCTGATGAGCAGTGGGCCCGACATTGAAACTACCCTAAATAAACAGAAAAACCATAGAAACGTCTGTGTCTCAATGTAGACAACTGATCTATTGTATCTTAAGTCATACTTACGTCATGATGCTATATATTTCATACAAGATATACATTGTGTGAATCACTTCTTACTCACAAGTCAACTAGAGAACAAAAGACCCTTGTTATCAAAGGCGTAGCTCTTTATTCACTTTTCTCTCTGATCTATTTAAATCTGCCATAAGCCAATAACTTCAAGAATCAAGATTTGACTCTCAGGAGAATTAGCAGATATTACTTAAAAGCTTTTTTCGTCTGACACTCCTCAGAGTACTAACGTCAGAATGACCGAAATGGAATGTGTCAAAGAGTGTACCCAACTGTATTTTGAAGGAGCCAATCAGAAATTGGACTGCCTGATTGGCTTGTGTTTTTGGACAAATCAGTGCCCATTACTACAAGGTTAATTGAACAGGCCTAGCGAGAAAACGAACTTTTTTTGTCTGCATAGTAAAGGTTTTCTTGCTTTTATGTGGACTGACTCCAGAACCTAAAACAACATGGCTTGAAACTGTAAAGAAAGATACGAGTAAAATTAAGGTGATGGCAATACGTGGTGGTAGGCTACAGCAAATCGGCACAGAGCAAGTTGCACAAAATAAGATCATGTGGCAAAATCTGACTCGGTGCGCTATGTCCACCTAGGAGACGAAAAGGCGTATTAGAGCGAGAGAGATAGCGCACAGCCATAGGGAGTTAACAATTCCAGTAGTATAATCAAAGCCTTAGTTTTACAGTCCATAGTTATCTTGTCAACTTACACTTATTACCATTTCTTCAAAACTACACGGAATTTGACTCTGATTTCACGCGGAATACTCTTATAGGCCATCAATCTACATTATAAATATATAAAGATCGGGATTGACGGACCTTTTTTCGTGACTAAATTTTTCCACTTTTCTAAGCCTTAGTGCTTGAATAAATGCCAGAAATCAGCCTACCTTGTCAACTTACATTTGTTACCATATCTTCTAAACTACACCGAATTTGACTCTGAACAACACAAATACAACACAAATACAACACAAATACAACACAAATAAACAGGATTACTAGTCTTACGTTTTGAGTAAATAATATGCTTAGTATTATGCTTAGTATTATTTACTCAAAACGTTAACCAGTAACATCACCAGTATTTCGTCCCCAGATCCCTAAACTTTCTTTTCAAAAGCGCTTCTCGCTTTCAGCTAAATAACTCTGAAAGTATTCTTTTGTTTTACAAATAAGTATGGTAGGAATTTTTTAGGAACTAACGGTTAAATGTCAAATGCTAAAACGATCAGATTAATTAGTTAAATTCTCAGTAAAATATGCCATTGTGATTTCGTATTATAAAAGGCTAGCTAGATAAAATGTGATTGATAAATTAGTTTAGAAGATTAAAACAATACAACATTTGAAAATACAATAAAATTCGTTCATGCGGTATGAAAATGCTAGTACGGGAGAATTATAGTAGTGATAGAAACGAGGAGTAGAGAGAATGAGATAAAATAAGATAAAAACCATGGAATGTACGCATTCCAAGCATGCAAGTGTCACCAAAAACAGGTTTTGGTGCTATTCTAAACCCATTGTGCACCATGGAATGTACGCATTCCAAGCATGCAAGTGTCTCTAAAAACAGCTTCTGGTGCTATTCTAAACGCAATGTGCACCATGGAATGTACGCATTCCAAGCCTGCAAGTGTCACCAAAAACATCTTCTCGTGCTATTCTAAACGTATTCTGCACCACGGAATGTACACATTCTAGGCGTTTCATGAACATAAGATCATCAAGACCAGCATTTACCTCAGATGTCAGTTTGGTAAGGGTTGCCACACTAGGGAGTTGGTAATCATCCCCAAGATTTGAGACGTAGCAAAATACTCAGTGCTCGAACAATAAGTTCTGAAGGATATTTTCTGTCACCAAAATGAATCATGGAATCCATAGCATTGATTTGTTTGATAAAACCTTCTTTTTATGATCGATTTCCAGTAAATTAAGTTATCAATCAGCCTCCTGTAGTTCACGAAATTACTTTCATAAACAACTGTAAGTTTGAGAACGTACAAGTTCTCACCTGTGTGCATGAACATATCAGGCCTTTCGTGGTCTCCGGTAATTATGCAAGGCGATCTGTACCCAGGGATGTTTGCATAGATAACGAAATCACTCTTGAAGTGCAAAAACTTGCAAATGGTCACAAGTATGGAATCATGTCTCCAAGTATACCTGTCCTACTTGAGATGCTCAACACAGCTAGAAACTGCGTGTTGCAGTGTTTTTAGTGACACTTGCATGCTTGGATTGCGTACATTCCATGGTGCACAATGCGTTTAGAATAGCACCAAAAGCTGTCTTTAGTGACAATTGCATCCTTCAGATGCGTACATTCTATGGTGCACAATGCGTTTAGAATAGCACCAAAGGCTTTTTTTAGTGACACTTGCATGCTTGGCACGCGTACATTCCTTCGTGAAAAATCCGCTTAGAATAGCACCAAAGGCTGTTTTTAGTGACACTTGCATGCTTGGAAGCACCATGGAATGTACGCATTCCAAGCATGCAAGTGTCACTAAAACCAGCTTTTGGTGCTATTCTAAACGCATTGTGTACCATGGAATGTACGCATTCCAAGCATGCAAATGACACTAAAAACAGCTTTTGGTGCTATTCTAAACGCATTGTGCACCATGGAATGTAGGCATTCCAATCATGCAAGTGTCACTAAAAACAGGTTTTGGTGCTATTGTAAACGCATTGTGCACCATGGAATGTACGCATTCCAAACTCCTAGTTAAATTTTGTACATTAGACATTAAATTCTCACTGATTAAAGTAAATTAATGAAGTTACAAAAGAATTAAAGAAAATGATACCTTGCGATAACGTAATGGGTAAAGCTGTACCTTGTGAACAAAGGTTGCCAGGTTCAATCCCACGTGTCGCAAGGATGACCAAACTTTTCCACCAGCATGATGAACTTTTTTGGCTTCTACCTTCATTTATATTTTTCGAAAACTGTTTTACCTTTTGGGACCCGATTTTTTAGAACATAAAACTGTCATAGTTGGGTTAGACAATGCAGGAAAGACAACTATACTTTACCAGTTTTGATGAATGGTGTTGTTCAAACTTCACCTTTTTTTACTTCAATCTTTTTTATATGTTTTCACCAGATCCTACTGAAGGAAACAACCTTTTTATGTTTTTGCTTGTTACTATTTTAGAACATAAAACTGTCATAGTTGGGTTAGACAATGCAGGAAAGACAACTATACTTTACCAGTTTTGATGAATGACTAGTGCTCCATCCAGATTCAAATGATAAAGTTCCTAAAGCTAGTCTTGTATCAAAAGCAATAAGGGTTTCTTATTGCTTCTCATTTTCAAAGGGAGGCATATAACGACAGGAGTCTTTAGAAAGCCATAGCATAAAGGAAGAGTATGAAATGTGGTAGTGTTTCTTTAAAAGGTGATGTTTTGTTATTTTGTTGATATATTTCACCTGGTAGAAGTTGGGATAGGATGCAGGTCTGCCAGATTTGTGGTGCCTGATTTAGACCTGATACTTCGTGCATGCTGAACTGTGTGTTCTCCTCTTTATATAACTATACAACACTCTCTACTAAAGCGGACCCAGGGAAATGGTTGCAATGACACTCAAAGTTTTGTACAAAATGCTTGGTTATGCTTAGCTTCGCCAAGCGAGAAAAGGTTATCATTGTTTTATTATTTAAAGTACGTTTAAGATTGTATGTCTTATAGATTATCATCTTTAAGATGAAAAACGAATAGGGTCGAATAATCGGAGGTGAACAAGGAAACAGAAACATATATATTGACTTGGCTAAACGCCAGTTTGGTTTTACACTATTTTGGCACGGCGTTACTCCGCAATACGAAAGAAGAGAGCTAAATTGTAGGGAGGGAGGACATGACTACTGCAATTTTGATATTTACGTGAAGATTGAATCTTGACCAACGGCGCCGGAAGAGTTCTGATAAAAAGAAGGGCATCAAGGCTTCGAACCGTTTTTTATACCGCAGTACAAAACCAGATTCAACGTAAACGTAAACGTTAACTTAAGGAGCTAACGTTTCCGTTTCGGTTACCGTTCTGCTTGCTTAAACTCCCTAATGATGGCATGATTGTGGTCAGATGTCGACACTCGGTTATGTGTGTGTCTCCATATGTGTCTTTGAAGAGAGAAACTACTACCTCGCACTGTGCTTGATTTCACTGTGCTTATTTGGGAAAGAAACCTCTGTTTAAATTACATTATGGAAGATTTCTGCAAACGGATAATCGGAAATTCGAATTTCCAATCAAATTGCCAAGTTTTCGTCTGACCCAAAATATGGTCCTATGAAGTGCCCAGTGTATTTGCGACTACCATGGATTGGGAATGTCTGCTTGAGTTTTGACGCAAAAGTAAAAACGGCCGTGACCAACAGTTTTCAAATATTCAAATTGAATAAACAATATTCAAATTTGGTATTCAATGTTGTCATTGTAGTCCTTTGCACTCCCCTCCAATGAATTTTTCAATTATACTTACAGCATTCTTGCAATGCGCATTATCACAAAAGGACAAATGGAAAATATTATGCACATCGGAAAGTCGGAAAGATCCAAGAAGGAAATTTCAGAGGAAGACTAAGGCTCACTTAAACCATCAGGTTATCAAAATTGTTTGGGGATAAGAAGATTAATATGATAAGAGACCCATGATCTCCAACGTCTTCATCTGATCTCTCTCTCTGGACGTGAGGCTAGGTCCAGCCAACACGAGAGTTACGGATTGCTGTCCTCCACTGGTCCCTGTCCTCAAGAGCTTTGGAGGAGTTATGAGCTTAGAAGGTTACACTGCCACAGCTTCGCCATTGCTCTATGAAAAATTTGCCGAGTTAGCCTCGCTTTGAAATTTATGAATAACTTTTGAGAAGGGTCTGTTGCAGGCGATTTACGTCTGAACCTCGTTTTGAAACGGGAACTTGAGTAGTGGTGTTCCGGTGTCGCGCGAAATTTGTGCCCTTGCGAAATTTGTGCCTATGATGGTAATGCGCATGTCCACATATTCGTACAACCCCTTGTTGTAAACATACAACCATCTCCTCTATAAATACACTACCATCCCTTCTGGGAAACATAAAACCACTTTTCGTGTAAACAAAGAATCATTCCTTGTGTAAACAAACAAGCATCTCATTTATAAACATACAACCATCTTCTGTAGCAGACCTTGTGGTAAACACACAACCATTCCTTGTGTAAACATACAACCATCCCTTGTGTAAACATATAACCATCCCTTCTGGTAAACATTAAAGCATTCCTAACTCCTGCAATTTCAACTAAACTCAAGGAAAGATTTTCAGACGATATGCCACAAGAATGGAAGATGAGGTCAGCCATATGTTCTAGAGCAACTATACTCGTAGAGGGAACTGAAAAGGTGGCAACAAGAAGGCGTATAAGAATTCAAGCCCAATCACTGAAGGTTATTCAAGCTTGCGGATGGAATGAACCACACAGAGATGAGAAAATTATCCTTATCAAGCCCTTGCAAGGTCGCAAATCATCTCCTGGCCTAAATCGTGGGATCAGTGATTGCTCCTTCCAGTGATCAAAATTATTACAAGACCCTTTGTCCAGTAGTTCTACGTGATGGAATTATTTTAGCTTCTTAAAATCTTGTTTAAACGCAAATTAGTATAATAGAAAGCTGATATTCAGGGGAAAAGGCAAAATTCATTGCTATTATAGATACACTTATCAGGCATTTTGTGACAATAAGAATAAAGTGAGGAAACTGTGAAGTATCAGCAGTACCTACTCCATCACCTACTGGTGTAACCTAGTAAGATCACTAACAACCCTTCCATAAAATAGCAACCATAACTAATTAAAAGCTCTTAAACATACACTCCTGGTGTAACCTAGTAAGATCACTAACAACCCTCCCATAAAATAGCAACCATAACTAATTAAAAGCTCTTAAACATATACTCCTGGTGTAACCTACTAAGATCACTAACAACCCTTCCATAAAATAGCAACCATAACTAATTAAAAGCTCTTAAACATATACTCCTGGTGTAATTGCAATGATGATGATGGTGGCAATGACGATGATGGCAATGATGACAATGACAATGATGATGATGGCAATGATGATGGTGGTGGCAATGACGATGATGGTGGCAATGATGATTATGGCAATGATGATGATGGAAATGATGGTGATGGAAATGATGATGATGCCAATGATGATGATGGAAATGATGGTGATGGCAATGATGATGATGGCAATGATGATGATGGAAATGATGATGATGGCAATGATGGTGATGGAAAAAAACCCCAGTGGTCACGCCCAATTTTGCTCGAACGTTTGGTCACGCCCATGATTGCACACACATACATTTTGACCACAAGCCGCCACTGGATTTGGTTAAGCAACTTAAACATTTTTGTTTCACTCTTCGTTTGACCTGCTGAAGTGTTAGATGGGTCTAGAAGTTACTCTCTATGCTTACTATAGCATTGTCGTTCCACTTGCAAAAGAAAACGGATCCATCAGATCGATAGTCATACGACCCTCTCTCGCTTAAAAAGGTGGTGCTGATGAGATGGCATTTAGGTCAACCAGCACAAGTGTGACACCATGACGAGTCGCAGATGGGAGGACATTGTCGAGGGTGTCATAGAATTCGTGTTTGTCTGCGTCTGTTCTATGTTGTTCGGGGCATAGCAAATAGTTACTGCGCACTGTCGCTGTCGGTGCTTTAACCATAGAACTTCAACCTATGGAATGGTAACTCAGCTAAACCGGAAACGTATGTTGTGTTAGCCTCTTTATCGAAAAGCTACACTAACTACCACTACCTACACTACAACTACAACCTACACTACCTACCACTAACTACACTACTTACCTACACTAACTGCTTCTATCTACACTAGCTACACTAACTACCACTACCTACACTACAACTACTACCTACACTTCCTACTACTACCTACACTTCCTACCACTAATAACACTACTTACCTACACTAACTACTACTACCTACACTACCTAGCACTAACTACGCTACTTACCTACACTGACTACTTCTGCATATTTGACATAGTTTGCATACACGAGACATTTACATTCCATTGTGCACAAAGCGTTTAAAATAGGCTGATAAGGTATATTTCACATAGTTTGCATACACTAGATGCGTACATTCCATGGTGCACAAAGCGGTCAAAATAGGCTAATAAGGCAAATTTGACATAGTTTGCATACAGTAGATGCGTACATTCTATGGCGCACAAGACGTTCAAATAGCCTTATAAGACATATTTGACATAGTTTTCATACACTATCCATGCAAAGCTAAGCTGGGGTAGCTAAGTAAACTAAAGAGAATCAAGGGCAAGCTGAAGAGCCAACGGACAACGGTTAACGGACAACGGTTAAAGGACAACGGACAACGGACAACGGACAACGAACAAGGGGGACAACGGACAGCGGACAAGGGGGACAACGGACAACGGACAATTGAAAACAGACAAGGGGCAAGGGGCAAGGGACCATCGTACTAGTCAATTGCTGATGGGAATCTAAGGTTTCCCCTTTCAATAAAATAGTACTTATGCAGGTCGTGAATTGAAGTGCATGTCTACCGGTATTTTCTCATTTCGTATTTTTCCTCTGTAAATCATCCATTTTCATTCCTTTCAGTACGAGAACTGCCTCAAGAAGTTTTACTCATCGCACAACGTGGAAGTGATGCTGTACTTGGCCAGAGCATATTACAAAGGAGGAAAACACGAAGAATGTCGTAATCTGCTAATTAAGGTACTACTGTGTTTCGAATTTCGATGTTCGACGTACAAGATGCAATCATCAGCAAAATCAACTGGGAAGGTCGAGGCATCTCAATTGATGGGGAAAACTTGTCACACCTTATATTTGCTGATGACATCATACTAATAGCCAAACCAGGCAAAGAACTGCAAACAATGCTACAAGACATCCACGACAGAAGCATACCAGTGGGCCTCAACATTCACCTTGGAAAAACAAAAGTTATGTTTAACAGCCACGTGAACAAAGTGGATATCTTTGTAGGAGGAAGGAAAATTGACCGCAAGGCGGAGGGAGAGGTCCCTTTAATTCGACTGCAGAGGGTTTAAGTTACTCAGGGACTTTGCTGGGTGGCTGTAGGTCAGTCAGTTGAGATGACCACACAGCAATTCACTCCAGTAATAGCAAGTTTGGTTGCACAGTCCACAGTAAGAAAACCTTGTTACCTAGCTGCCTTCAAATGCCCTGAATGTCGTCATTTCAAGTCCTTGCATCCGTAATGGTGCGGTCTTGGACAGTCGCCAGGTCTCCGCTATAACACTATTCGTATTGTGTTGCCATTTAAGCATCAAGTCTCGGCGAACGTCGTCAAGAGACAATTAGGAAATCTCATTGTTTGAGTTGGGGCTGCTATCTCATATTTGTTAACCGCAAACTAGACGATGTTTTGAAGAATAAGGAACCCAAGCCCTCTTTTATCAACCAACAATGCTTTGTGTATAAATTCAAATGTGACCTGTGCGATGCAGGGTATGTAGGTTACACACGTAAGCATCTTTTTCAGCGCGTATTTAGTGACAATTGCATGCTTGGAATGCGTACATTCCATGGTGCACAATGTGTTCAAAATAACCAAACAAGACGTTTTCAGTGACAATTGCATGCTTGGAATGCATACATTCCATGGTGCACAATGTGTTAAATATCACCTGAGAAGGCGTTTTTAGTGACAATTGCATGTTGGAAAACGTACATTCGATGGTGCACAATGTGTTCAAAATAACCTAACAAGGCGCTTTTAGTGACAATTTCATGTTTGGAATGCAGTACCTCACGGAAGCCAAGATGTGCTGCTATCACAAGAGTTCTTATCGCAATATATCATACATAATTTTTTTTTGACTGGCAAAAAATCTGGGGGGGGCATTCTCAAATTTTGGGGGGGCATTGCCCCAGAAAGCCCCCCCGTAGCTACGGGCCCGCATTTGCGATAGTTTTGAGAAGGAAACAAATGACTTACACTTTCTCAAATAGTAAAATGACCGCTTGAGGTGATCCCTTTTCTGCAATCTGCTACTGCACAAATATCACACTGTTGATAATGTGTCAAGCAAAGAGATCAAAGATCCAACCATCATTTGGTATTTCATCATTCACAGCACAACGAAATTCGACGATAACCTGTAGTGATACGTAACCAACTACTTAAGAAACTCCAGGCCTAATTTTGGAAAATTGCTAAGCAACTCCAGGCCTGACCGGAAATTGGAGTTGCTTATAAAAAAATTGTGTAGTCGCTGGATTTCTAGTAAGAATCCAAGACAACTTACGGCAAAAAAATATAAGTAACGAAAAACAAAGAAATTGTGCTCAATAAACTCCTATTGATAAAGTTGGCAGGGATAGCATTAAAAAGGTTCAGAAGACTTTGTTTTCATAATGGTTCCTTTATAGAGGCGTTAACAAAAATTTTGCTGAAAAACGAAAAGAGGAACTAAGGTCGTAAGGCTCATTAGGGGATTTCTTTACTTGCTCTGATGTACCCAGCAGGGGGAACTAAAAGTAATGATATCGATTTTCTTCTCTTTGCCTCGAGCTGGGATTGTCATGTAAATGCAAAATGATTCCCCCTCGAGATGAAAACAGCATGGCAAAACAAAAGAACAGTATTTATGGAGGTGTGATTGGATGAGAGTGATGCAATCATCAATTTGACCAAAGGAAAAACCCATTGATTGCGTCAATTTCATCTCGAGTTGAGATTTCCGCCTCTCAGCTCGAGATGAAAAGGACTCATGTAAACACACACCAATTCGAGCTCGAGCTGAAACTCATCTCGAGCCAAACCGACGTGGTTCTGACCCCTGCACACGTCTACAGACTAATGTACCACTGAGACAAAAAATCAAAACTTACCATCTTGCCTCAAAGGCGACAAATACACTAAATAGTTATATATTTTTTATCATTTTAATCTACAACTACGAAGCATCTTGTACCTCGTGAGCAACTGATAACCTTCGCGCCAAACATGTTTTGATTAGACCTCGTGCCAGGCTCTCAAGCAAGTGGGCGGATCTGTGCGTCATACATGGGGAACGGTTGGTAAGACCGTTCTTTCCTTTGTCTCTTTGTATGCCTCACAAGCTGGAAGGCTTGACAATGAAAAAGAACTTTTCTATGTGCAACTGAAGGATTTGGTTACCAAAGTGCCAGTGGGCGATTGGAATGGGCATGTAGGTGGACTTGCTGATGGGTGTGACATATCCATGGGATTTGACTGTGTCCATGGTGGGTTTCGATTTGGTACTTGGATTCCAAAAGGAGAAAGAATCTTGGAGTTTGCAATCGCCAAAAAAACAGCTTTTGGTGCTATTCTAAACGCATTGTGCACCACGGAATGTACGCATTCCAACTATGCAAGTGTCACTAAAAACAGCCTTTTGTGCTATTCTAAACGCATTGTGCACAATGGAATGTACGCATTCCAATTATGCAAGTGTCACTAAAAACAGCTTTTGTTGCAATTCTATACGCATTATGCACCATGGAATGTACGCATTCCAAGTATGCAAGTGTCACTAAAAACAGCTTTTGGTGCTATTCTAAAGCATTTCCACTTGATGACTTGGAACTAGTATTTTTCGTGTTTTGTTTTTTTTGTTCTGTTTTTCGAGGAGATTTTTTTTTTTTTGGAACTGTATTTCCTGGTGGCCTTACACTTCCTGTATTTTTTGAATCTTTATGATATTTAGAAAGGTTTATGTCTAGTTACAATTATCATAATTAGAAAACTTACTTCCAAGTGGAGAACTTCTATCATGGGTTTCCACCTTCTTTAAAGCTTTCTTTTTGTGAGTTTGTAATAAGTTTGAACGAAGAAACTTATTCGATCGAATAATTATTGTGCAATCAATCCGGATGTAGATTTTCCAATGTTGAAAGTTGCCATCTTTGTTTTCTGCAAGTGTTCAAATACTTTTGGGAGGGTAGTGTATATAGTTGGAACATGCATTTTTATTTTTTTTGACATTTTACAAAATACTGAAATACCAATAGGGAAAGGAATGCATGAGTGGTAGAACATATTGAAGTAAAAAGTGAGTCTTCATTGCTGAACTTTAAATTAGGGAAGGAACTTTCCTGTACTGTACAGTTTTAGCCTGAAGAAGGAATTTTATTCCGAAAGCTCGCCTTAAGCAAGAACCTGTTTTAACGTTTTTATATTTCTCTTTTAACATAGGTTTTTATAGTCTGTTTTAGCTTATATATATATATATAATTCTCAAAGTCGGTTTAGTAGTCATGAGGTCCCGGGTTCGAATCCGGTCAGCGCCGTTTAATTGCAAGCTATTGTGGTAATGCTCCACTCTTTCGATAACTACTTGTCTTCCCCAATACTCCGTTTAATACAGTTGAATGCTGAACACGATTTAGGCATTTTGATGAAGATTTCCAACGAGTAATGCAGCTCGTCGATAATTATGAATTAAGAAACGGTGGCAGCTACTCGACGCCCGAAATATTTGAAAGCGTCTTTACATTAATTCCCAAGCGCTTTGTTTACTGCCACTTCTTTGGAGCCATGTTGGTAGTTTCTAATTTTCGCGTGTCACGTGATTTTGTAAGCTTTTTTACTAGAGCATTTGAAAAGTATTACATTGGATGGAAAAGCATACTGTCTTTATAACAATATGAGGTGGCAATGGAAATCATTTGCAAAGTTTTTCCACTCTCTATTGGCGAGAACACTACAAGGGTCTCACTGTCCATATAAAAAATTGTCAACCTCTCAGAGTTCCACCTACAAAGACTATCAAACGTGTCTGCGACAACTCTGTTCATTCAATTTCTGTCTTAACGCAGCAATCTCAATCTTATTTTAAGTCAGGAAAAAAGTCAAAAAGTCAAAGAAAAAATCACTGAAGAAAAAAGTCACGTACACTTTTTTTGCAGTTATTTCCCCCTCTGGTAACACCGCTGCATTATTTGCACATTGCATTGATGCCGAGTACTATCAGTGTAGTTTGCAGGATGTCTTACTTGTGGTTATGGTAGACGTCGAACTTTTATGAGTCAGTCCAACGTGTGTTGGATGAAAAGCTCAATGGTGAAAGCGTTGGACCACCAGAAATCAAACAAGAGGACGAGCGAAAAATTGAAATGAAATTAAGAGAACCTTAGGATCCTGATATGTTTTCAGGTGGTGCACGTGTCGGAGTTGAGCAAGTTAGATTTAAAAGGATTCCCTCGACAAAATACACTCATAAATTTATTTAACCTATCAAAAAATTTTGACTCCTAAATAGAATAGATATTTTTGCAGCGGTATAAAGAAAGCACTGTCTAGAGAATGTCGCTACTGTCATGTAACCAAGGAGTTTTTGGCTCACTTCTGATGAAGGCTCAAAGCCGAAACACAATAAATATTAATTATTTAATTTCCCCATACCCACTGACTGGAGGAGAATTTGCGAAAGATTGACACTGAAAATCTTTACCTTGACTTTTGAGCTGGATGGTTCAATGGTTGAGGCTTTGGTTTAGTTTATCATGAGGTCATTGAATCCGGCCAATGTCGTTAAATTGCAAGCTATTGTGGTAATGCTCCACTCTTTGAGAATTATATATACAGTGGACTCTCTCTATCTACTTGCCGTAAAAGCCCGTAAAACTCGTTAAAATTGCAGTACTGGGTGCCGACATGATTGCCTCGTTTTGACTTTTTCTACGGCATGTCACACAAAAGGAGAGCGCAAGAACACGCTCCATTGTTAACAGAACAAAGGGGCGCGAGTTCAACTTTGCGAACTGTCAACATTCATCCACACGAAACGTGAGTCATCGCAAGAAAACCAACGTCAAACTAAAGTGGATATTAGAGAGTTTCTAGCTCAGCTACACATTTTGACGTATTTTTTTTTGTAACAATATTTTTTTCTATATGGCGCAATAAATACATACATGATGGTTGTCTACTCGTTTTCGAGTTTGGCGATTTTCTTGCAATAAAAAGTCATGTGTCACTATTTCCATGACGGACCCTAAAGTGACTTTTTAACCCAGCAAGTGTTTTGTAAGAGGCATTGCAAACCGAGCATGTCTGTTTCCTTTTTATAGATGCTGGTGGTAAGTTTAAGCCCTGTCCTCCGTGCACTCGGAAAAGGACTATTATAGAGTGCTTTTCTTAATAACTTATATATAAATAGTACATCACTGGTCATAAATTGTTAAAATTTTCATAGATGAGTACTACCTTATTCCTTTCAAATTTTGCCTCCCTATAATTTTTGCTCCCCTCCCCCCGGGGGGCGAAAATTAGAGGTAGACAAAATTTTGGGATGCATTGTATTTCTTTGCTTGTTCCGTACGTTTTTGAATTCTCCTTTGGTGAAAAAATATTGCAAAACGGCATTAGGAAATGGAAAAACTCTGTGAAAAACTCCAGAGCCTACAGTTCCTTTCAAAGTATTCGTTCCGATCACAGGATTGCTTCCTGCAGATGCATCATCAGCTATCGCAAAGACAAAAGCATTGTCATTGACCCAATGAAGAAAATAGAATGGAGACAGGTAACTAACGACGATAATCTCTCAGCTCAGTATACCGTAACTGTCCACAATAGGTTCAGTGCACTCCTCAACGAACTAGATGATGCCGCCGATGTCACAATATGCCTTATTAACCTATATTGAACGCTTTGTGCACCATAGAATGTACGCATTTGGTGTATGCAAACTGTGTCAACTATGCCTTATTAGCCTATTTGGAACTCTTTGTGCACCATGGAATAAACGCATCTAGTGTATGCAAACTATGTCAAATATGCCTTATTAGCCTTGTTTGAACAATTTGTGCTCCATGGAATGTACGCATCTAGTGTATGCAAACTATGTCAAATATGCCTTATTAGCCTATTTTGAACACACTCGTTAGGCTATAACAAACTTGGTTAAGAGACAATGACGTCATTCTTAACACAGCTTTCCCTTAATACCATTGAAAAAAATGATGAACTTTGACAAATCATGTGAACGTACCAGTGTAATCAGTAAATAGAGATTTTTTTATTACTATTACTGTAACACAAAACAAGTATGAGCATTATGAGCATCTTGTGGAAAATACTGTGCTGAGCATGTCGTTGCCACCTCGTAACCAAGGTACTTCTAGTTTTTTGCACTATCCAATTAAAAGCACACATCTCCAAACTCCGTGACCAAATTCAGGCTTTGACAGCTAGGATTCAGTCACGGGCCGCTCACAACTGTCACCGTCTGTTCTCGTGCTTCTCCCAACTCACGATCTTCTCGTACCTCTACCAGCCCTTCACTTCAACATTCTACTTCATCTCACACTACTCCTCCTACACCGTCTGATCTCTGCTGGTACCATTTCCACTTCGGGGCTTCTGCTGAGAAATGTTCATACCCCTTAGGTTAGGTAGATTAGTGGTAGGCAGAGTGGGTAGTGGTAGGCAGAGTAGGGTAGATAGATTAGTGGTAGGCAGGGTCGGTAGATTAGTGGTAGGTAGAGTAGGTTAGGTAGATTAGTTGTAGGCAGAGTAGGGCAGTGGTAAGCAGAGTAGGTTAGATAGAATAGTGGTAGGCAGAGTAGGGTAGAGGTAGGGTAGGTAGATTAGTTGTAGGCAGTGTAGGATAGTGGTAGGCAGAGTAGGGTAGGTAGGTAGTACTACACATTCACGCATCACTGATCACGTGATGACTTTATGAGTGATGAAGAGGTAGTTATATGTTCAATGATGAAGAATGTTCAGCGTAAACTACTGTGTAGTTTTCCACGCTTGATGGATTGTCAAGGGCCGAGTAAACAACTTCTGCATTGTGAATTGACTCGTACTTAGTGTGTTGACTCGTACTTAGTGTGTTGACCCTTACCCGGCTCAAATGACTGTTACAACATTTCTCTGAAGTGCCTTATATCGTTTTGATGAGGTTGATCTTCCGTGTTTTGGGGCAGAACGAATTCCAGGAGATATATTGGCCGGAAAATGTAGGTTTTTTATACACGCTGGTACGGAATTTATCTTTTTCGATGCTGATTGGTCCAAAAACACAAGTCATTCAGGCAGTCCAATTTCTGATTGGCTCCTTCAAAATACCGTTGGGTATACTCTTTCACACGTTCCATTTCGGTCATTCTGACGTTAGTACTCTGAGGAGTGTCAGACGAAAAAAGCCAGATTAAATATATAATGCCCATATGACATCATCCTTCCATATATAGCTTTAGATGACATCATCCTTCTATATATAGCTTTAGATGACATCATCCTTCTATATATAGTACATTCTATTCACCATATATATGAAGCAAAGTAGTGTTATAATTAGGAATTCTGAGCCAAAGGGATGCCGACATTTTAAGGCAAGCCAATCAGAAGCGAGTATTTTAATCACGTGACCTGTTCTAGGGTTTAGAGATTGAACATCCCAGGTTTCCTATCCCAGAATTCTCTACAGGTCTCTAGTCCCCAGTAACACCATTTATGCTAAGATTTTAGCAAGATAATGGTGACCAGTGTTTCATTTGTAAACACCTTAGATGCTCCGATAAAGACGAATCTTTACGCCTTGTTAATTTCATTACTTTTTTCAAAATGTTGGCTCATACAAAACCTTTAAACAAAGTCCATGGATGGACTTTACAGAAACCCTGCTGTCAATAAATAAAAACAGAATCGTTTTCAGATCTGTCCTTATACAACAAAAACGTTTTCGTCTACATCCGTTCCACCTCTGGCATATTCCAAGCCCACCTTACTGCTAGAACTTCAAAACGGGCCTGGCTTAGGACATCGAGCGTCTAGTAATTTCAAAAATAGAATCGTCGGAGACTTTAGCCAACGAATGGTAAATATTTACTATTCTAAGGCCCAAGTCAAACGTCGCTCTTCTCATGCGCCGAACCTAATACAATTAGGTTCGACGATGGAGCGGCTTTGAACCATCTTTGACATGAATATTGTTCCAGTGACGAAGGAGCTTCCTGGTATCCCCGGTCTCATGTTGCTGATCTTTTCGATTTGGGCGATGGCTGGACTGGAGGAAATTGAGAGTTCGACTGATAGAAATATCACTTCGTTGTGCTTGCAGCAAGTCTGTTTTATCACAGACTGGTAGGGCTGTAGCAGGTTCTTGACTGTGTAACGTTTCCTCCACCATACAGACAATCTGTTCCAGTGCTGCTTTTTGCAGGTCACATTCCACTAAGGTAAAGCTGAAAAGGGGTCACGGAAAAAAATGAGATTTGGCACATTTATTTGGGGGGCATGGCCCCCTATACCCCCTGTTACCCCGTCCCTGAATAGTGTTTACTTACTTACTTATATGTTTAATCGAGCTGGGATACTGGCACACTTCGAATTAGCAAGACTCCTCCATTTAGCTCGGTCTTTTGCTATTCTTTCGGCTGTTTGGAGTGGCAGACCCACATCTTCCCTTATTAGATCACTCCTTCTACATCTGGCCAAGGATAGAAAGGGTTGGGCAGCCATGGCAGCCAATGTCTTAAGACAAGGCAACTAATGAATGAATGAATTCGGATCACTTTTTGGGGATTCAAATGTATTTTATCGCGTTCCTTTCGCATAGAGAGAGGGAATTTTCGAGGCCATTTGTTCAAATCTTGGTGGTGACAAATTTTCTATTACTCAAGTGTCTTTTCAAAGTTGGAAAAAGTAACAATCTACAATCTTTGTGAAGGTGGATTTAGAGTCGTGGTTCGTAATTGTCATCAAATACCTTATCTTTTGGTGTGTCAATGAAAGTTTGCAGTCAACCTCTCACAAAGAAGAGACAGGAGAGCAACAAAAAGAAAACTCGGCAATATGACGTGAGTTACTTAAAGTTTGGATTTATTGAATCCCCCTCCGATTCGTCCCGGCCGATGTGCCTTTTGCGCGGGAACACATTCTCTAACGAGAGCATGAAGCCATGTCGTTTGAATGAACATCTTCATAAATGGTCATTTGTGGGTAGAAAATAACCTACTGGGCGCGAGAAATTCCTTTAGTTCTGTAATATGGAATCCCAAGTTGTATTATACAAAGGAATAATCCAGTTACGACTATCAAATGTTTTATGAAATATACATTATAACCTACAATTAGTATAAGTAGTCATTGGTAATTCCATATTATCGATAAAATTATAACCGTTGCAGACCAGATACTTCCCTGCGGCTAAGTCGCTGACGATGTCACTGAAGTCCAATTCACACCGTGTAATAATAATAAAGAAAATAGAAGGATTAATTATTTTATATATAATGCAACTGCATTATAGTTGCCAAACTGAAGCAGTACCGTGTGACAATAATAGATAAAAGGGACGGTTTGATTATTTTATATATAATGCAACTGCATTATAGTTGCCAAACTGAAACAGTACCGGGTCGCAATAATGGATTAAAGAGACGGTTTAAATATTTTATAGATAATGCAACTGCATTATAGTTGCCAAACTGAAACAGTATTGCTGGTAAAATTATTGAATCTAGTATGCGCCTCTTTAAACATATGGGTATTGATTTAGCTTTAAGGAATTTTTTATACTGTTCGAATCTTTGCCATCCTTCCATTATTCTTCTGTCAATTTCTTTACTTATATCATGGTCTTTTTCTTATTCATTCTCATGCCGTCCTTTTTTCTCTCATCATTGAGTTTTGTCAACATTTCTTTAAGTTCTTGCTCATTTTCAGAAAACAGTACTATGTCATCGGCAAACCAATCGGACATTAACTCAAGCAGAAAAACGATTCTCTATCCAGGAATTGGAATCAAAATCTATAGTTTTCGGCGTCACGAAGTTTTCTTACTTCTTGAAAGGCAGGTCCTTTGAATTGGATCACCACGCGTTGGTTGCTTTGTTAAACAACAAAGGGTTTGATCGAGTCAGTTGTCGTATGAGTAGATGGCTTTTGACGTTGTTGCAATTCGATTTCACAGTTCGTTATGTGAAAGGTGAAACAAATTTTCTGCCATGAAATAACACTCCAAAGTTCCAAAAAAGCCAAACGACTTTCCACAATCTATACGCATAGCAAAACGGCTTTCCACAATCTATACGCATAGCAAAACGGCTTTCCACAATCTATACGCATAGCATGGCAACAAAACAACGTCCTCTACATCTCCTCTCTCTGACTAAATATCACTTTACAATCAGTTTATATACACTACTTTCAATGCTTAGAAATTAATCAATCAAATGAAAATAAACACATGTAACAAAGGATTCTCAAAATGCAGAAGCAGTAGCGTTGCCATATGGGGGACTGGGGGTCTCCAGCCCCTACACTTTCTGCCCAGTTAACTTTTTCTCTGGCGCAGAGAATAAAGGAAACATTTAAGCCGTAGGCCTAAAAAACTGGAGGAAAAAGGAGTCCCTTGCAGCCACGCAGCCAGTCAGATTTTAATTACGAATCAAATCTCTACCAAGCAAAGATTGTCCGTTTGTGATGTAAAATGAGTGATTAACTTCGATACTGTTGAACACAAATCCTGAGGTAGTTTGTCTAAAATAATAGGTAATAAAAATGCACCGTACTGTGCAGGTGATATTCCAATACTCTCTAATGCGAGAACTTTACAGGTTAGCTTGTCGTGAAATAAACGAATTAATGAAACATCAGTGGTAGTGGCAATTGCCGATAGCTTCATGAATGAAGTCATGTGTGCACTTATAATGGCTTGTTGTCTTCCAAACCTTCTCTTAAGAATATCTATAGCCTTAACATAGTTTTCGGGAGCTAGGTGACCCCCGATGTTAACACACTTCTATTTCTCTGGTCGCCACATTAGCTCCCAATAATCCACCGGTGGACATCGACATCCAGCTCAACGCAATGGACCTTTATCACAATTGCGCAATCCTGTCGCAAAACGAGGTTGAGCTCGCATGAATGAACCAAAACAAACTGATCGCAGAGGGATTTGGCTGGCAGCGGCGAGGGCAACGTCGAGTTCTGCCTCTGATTTCATGTAAATGGAGGCAGATTATAGAGATTCCATATCAGCCTTAAGTCCTTTTCATCAATGTCCAGATTCTGCAATATTTCAAACAATGTACTATGCTGCATTGTAAGCCCAACCATCAAAGTAGGGCAATGGCTATTTGTTCTGACGGTCAGGCAAAAGGCATAATCTCTTGCATGTATTGCTGAAATTGTGGTGGGCTCGATCACTTTGCTTGTGACTACATAATAAAGTCAAATTTCAAGGGGTTGAGAAGAGGGGCAAACAGTAACCCCAGGTACTGCCGTGGTCTTTCCATATCGGTATTAATTCTTGCATGCGTTTTTTCCCCATTGCTATGCGCGCTTTGATGTCTGGGAAGCAGTCTCCGTTCTCGATCTTGATAGATCCTAAGTATTTAAATTTCGCTGCGGTTTCTATCTCTTTACCGTTGATTTCCACTGTGTGACTGACAGGCCGTCTGCCTATGTACATCGCCTGGGTCTTTTTCCTGTTCAAGATTAGGCATCTTTTCTGGCCGGCGTCGTCCAACTTCTACACTATATACGCAAAGAAAGTAATTGGATCAACAGGACAGACGCAAGAACAAGAAGACGGGTATCTGCAAGTTGACCGTTGTAGATGGAAATAACTATATTGATGTCATCAGAGGATGTAAGAAGTTACAGAATTTAACGAGGCTACAGGCTTTCAGCAGTCTGGACGACAGAATTTAATTGAATCAGCCCATTTTGAAAACCGACTCTGATTAGTAAATCGATGAGATGAAGTAACTGCTTGTATTGCTTAGCTTAGGTAGTGTTGAGAAGAACGACAAAACAGACAGAATCGAGCAACGTATCCAAAAACGATTACTTAATCTAGTTAAGCAAGTTCGTCTACCTCGGGATGTTTACGATAGGATCAGACTCTCTGGGTCACAACGTCCACGTATGTATGGCCTCCCTAAAACACATAAAAAAGAACTTACTTTTCGACCGATTCTTTCTATGATTGGCTCTTCTCAACATGAAATGGCCAAATGGCTTTCAGAAATTTTACAACCCTGCAAGTGTCACTAAAAACAGCTTTTGGTGCTATTCTAAACGCATTGTGCACCATGGAATGTACGCATTCCAATAATACAAGTGTCACTAAAAACAGCTTTTGGTGCTATTCTAAACGCATTGTGAACCATACAATGTACGCATTCCAAGCATGCAAGTGTCACTAAAAACAGCTTTCGGTGCTATTCTAACCGCATTGTGCACCATGGAATGTACGCATTCCAAGCATGCAAGTGTCACTAAAAACAGCTTTTGATCAGGCCTACAAGCACCTTCATTCGCTGTCAAATACGCCGAACTTGGGCAAAGCGACTGATTCAAAGTCAGGCCAAGAGATTTCAAGGTCATTAAATAAGCCATCGCATTTTCCATTGAATAAATAAATGTTCGTTTTTTAAAAGCAAGTGAAATCCTGGAAAATGCAGGATAGGCTGTCGCTTCAACGGCATGATGCCAGATAACCAACAGAGATTTGTTTTCATTCTTGCTTTATCTGTAGGCTTGATGACACTTATATTTTCCTTTCAAATGAGCTCTTCCAACATTACATGACCATTGGTATGGTACGATCACCCTTGCTAAGGACAAGGGATAAAACAAAACAAAATAACAAATAAACGCTTCTGTGATCTTTCTTCTGGCAAAATAAAATATAAAATTCTGCATTTCTAATGATGGGAGCATAGAAACTCTACAGTAGGGCTCTCTGATACACTGAGTCTAATATCGCAATTTTGAATAAGATTCCTTGAGTTTTGGGGTATGTATACGAAAAGGAAAGATTGAAATCTCTTAAGCAAAGAGACATCACAGACTTTTTTAAACAAGTTTAACTTTATCTAAATGTAGTATTTAAAAGCTTTCTTTTCAGCTAAAAAAAGTTTCTCTTCGCATCTAAAATTGAAGCCTTTTACTTCTATATTTATCCTCATTAGCCCGACCTGTTTTTTAAGAAAAAAAATTGATTTTCCCAGTAATTTTCTTTATCTCGAACTTTCTCTATCTCGAACAAATTCTTTGCATGGTGCACAAAGAGTTCAAAAGAGGCTAATAATGCATATTTGACATAGTTTGCATACACTAGATGCGTACATTCCATGGTGCACAAAACGTTCAAAATAGGCTGACAACGCATATTTGACATAGTTTGATTACACTAGATGCGTACATTCCATGGTGCACAAAGCGTTCAAAATTTGCTTATAAGGCATATTTGACATAGTTTGCATACACTAGATGCGTACATTCCATGGTGCATAAAGCGTTCAAAATAGGACCACGAGGTCATCAAGCCTCTGATTGGTTCAAAAATACAAAAGATGCTAATTAAATACTGTAATTAACGTTAATGACTCGGAACATATTCCGGGTGGCAAAAGTCTAATCTAAACAAAATACTGTGGCGGATTAACAGAGCGTCCACTTCTAGTTTTGACATTTGAGGAAATCGAGTCTCTATCGACAGTCTCTTGCTCAACAACATTGTTTCGTTCACTGCTAACACTTGGGCAATCACTCGAGTCACCTGAGGTTTCAGTAGTTGATGCTGTAGTGCTTTGAATTAACACCCCTCGTACAAACCTCCGCTCCTTGTTAATGATTAAACTGTATGTCAAAGGTAACTCATTTAATGAGCGCGCCCCCACCTTATTTCGTTGAAAATTCAATAAAGGCTGATGGAATTTATTCGACCCATTGGTCACACCTATTCTTTAAACAGAGGCCCCAGTTAACATTGTTGAGCGCCATCAGCTCTCTCGTTGCCTTCTCTTCTATTTTCTGCTCCAAGTGCTGCCCTATGGCAGAGTCACATTGCTTAGTGGCGTTTTTGGTCTTTGAAACTCGAGGTGGTTGTTCCTTTTAGGAGTAGATGCTTGGCGAATATATAAAGGCCAGGTCTGCATTTCATTTGGCCGTTCTGGAGTCAGTCCATATAAAAGCAAGAAAACCTTTACTATGCAGTCAAAAAGAATTCGTTTTCTCGCTAGGCCTATTCAATTAACCTTGTTGTAATGGACGCTGATTGGTCCAAAAACACAATCATTGCAGATACCATCCAGGAGCTGAAAACCAGACTGAGCATCTGGAAATCCCACATGCAAAGCAAGGACACTGCATGACCAATAGATGGATGACCAATAGAACATGTCAGAATGGATGGCTATCAAAGTGGTTGACAGCTTCTGGTACTTAGGTGACAGTATCAGTACAGAAGGGTGCAGCCTTTCAAGTGTCACAACCTGATGAGAGCTGCATTGGGTGAATACAGAGAAATATTGCCAATCCTTACATGTCGCAAATAATTGTTTGATATGTTGTGGTCTTTTAAAATGTCACCTATAGGAGCAATACTTAATAAATATAGCATAGACTTAAGGACTGAACCTTCAGGTACACTGGATTTCATTTTACTTGTTGTGGATTTTACACCATCAATAGAAAGAAATGGCTTTTTATCATGCAGATAAGAATGGAACCAGTAAAACGAACTTCGATTAATTTCACATCGGGTGAATAGACGAGCTAGGAAAATGTCAATGTCTACCGTATAAGCTCAGGCCTTATATTCGGCATTTTAGGTATTTTTTAACTCTGATAGCAGTGGAGTTATTCTTAGAGTCTCGGAGAAAGTGACCCCATCTGTTTAAACACTGCAATACCTTTATAAATTTCTTTCCTCACTGGTGCCAATAGTTAACGTAATAATACCATTACTACAAGTGCCTTAGAGCTAATCTACACATTGAAAGCCACAGTGTGACGCCACCGACTGCTATCATCAAAAAGGGAGTCTCTTGTCTTCAATAGGAATTTGAAGTGGTTGTATACAATACTAGAGTCACAGTACTAGAATATAGTGTTTTAAGAGTTTTGTTATATTCATTGTCCATTATCTGTAAACGTCCAAACATGAGACCAGTCCTGTAAAGTCGTACCTTGAATCTTTTTAACAGGAAAGGCAATGCCTTGACTTTGTTTAAACTGTAAGACTATTTGTAAGGAACTGCAAAAAAGTTAAGTAACAATAATGTTTGTGTCAAGTGAATAAAGGAAACCATGCAATGGAAGCCATATTCGAAAAGGATACTCGGAATGGAGGCCAACCTCTAACCTCGTATCAATTTGATTTCAAAACATAACGAGCACTGGTAATGACGACAGTCAGCACCCCTCGTTAGCCAATGAAATCTTGGCAACGAAATCCAGCACTGGTCGTTGAGAAATATCATTGGCTCTTGATTTTTAGTTCAAAGTTGACCAGTGCTGAGAGGAAAATCGCGCCAAAATGTTTATGGGAACAAGCAAGCAGTCCCCTGAGCATTTCAATAGTGTCGTGGAGGAGAGTTTCACTTATTAAACATATTGGGAATGCGTTCCTCAGCCTTGAATGTGAACATTTCATAGGTGTCCTGGAGCGTAGTTACACTTTTTGAACATTATTGTAATGCATTCCTCAGGCTTAAATGTGAGCATTTTGATGGTGTCCTGGAGTGTATTTACAGTTTTTGAACAGGTTAGGAATGTTTTCTTCAAGCTAGAATGTGAGCATTTCAATAGTGTCCTTGAGGAGTTATGCATGATGCATAATGCATGTATTACATGCATATATTATTAAAATAAAAAGCCACGCTTCTAATGAGAATCTCTCACAAACTGGATTTCATCCACATAAATAATTTTTTTCTTTTGATAAAACATTTTGCTTCTCCCAACAAAGCAAGGACACACGCAAATTTTTACAATATGGTACATGTTCTCAAACATGTGGAAGATGTTTTTGGTATCAAGGAATGAGTTTGTATATATCTGACATAAAATGTCTTCAATGATCTCTCTTAAAACGTTTTTTATTACAAAAATTGTTTCTTTCATAATTTTCTTCGTCTTAGTGCTAATGTAACAAAGGCATACAAAGTGGTAAAGTACTTTCTGTCTGGCTATTCTATCAGAGTAAACTTTTGAAACTTTCTTGCCAGCTCTTTTAATGTCTGATTGATCAAATTTTTATAAAAAGTATTATCGTATGTCATTTGCGACAATGGAATGCTTTGCTATTGCAATTATGTCGAGTTCATGGAAATGTACGCTTCTAGTGTATGTAAACTATGTCAAATATGCCTCATTAGCCTATGTTAAACGCTTTGTGCACCATGCAATATACGCATATAGTGTATGCAAACTATGTCAAATATTCCTCATTAGCCTATTTTGAACGCTTTGTGCACCATGGAATGTACGCTTCTAGTGTATGTAAACGATGTCAAATATGCCTCATTAGCCTATTTTAAACGCTTTGTGCACCATTGAATGTACGTGTCTAGTGTATGTAAACGACTCACCACCGTGGTACCTTACTACTTGGAAAGTTTCAAGGAATTTGGTGAGGGTGGGTTACAAATTGTTCAAAAGTGTTCAAACGTTTGCTAAGGGTTTTGGTTTTCCCATATTTATAATACCTTGTAGTCTTCGTAGACAGGAGACACCTTAGTCACGGACATTTCTTACTTTACTGGGACTATGTAATATGCCATTAAGTTCTTCAATGGCAGTATTAACTTGTGCACAAGCAGCTTCCAAGTATTCAACTGCCTGAAGAATGGAGTCGCTTCAAACAGCATGTCCAGCTGATGTTCATTGGACCCCTAGCAGATAAAACTGAGAATTCCATGTGTGCTTATCTTCTGATCTTGACTGGGGAAAATGGCAGAGAAATATTCAATAACTTTGAGCTTAAGGATGGCAAAGCTCACAAAACAGAACCTCTCCAAGAACACTTCTGGAAATGCGCCAGTCCAAAGGAAAATAATGTCTTTGCAAGGTTCCTCTTCCAAAAACAGGACCAGTTTACAACGCCAAATGATAGATTAAAACATTGCGTAAGTGAATTGAAATAAACAAGTGATCCACGTTTTAATGCCATAAGGGGGTTGAGGGGGGCAAACGTTGGCAAATTTGGAGTGGAGGGGCATAATAAAACTTCAAGTTTTGGATTGGGAATTCATAAGCTTAAAGTTTTAGCGGAGGTTGCAAAGTAATATTGATCAAACTATTGAGGGCATAGTCCCTCTGTGCCCCGTATGTTGACGTCTCCGATTGTAAATTACAGCGTATATCCACAAGCTTTTAGGAAGCTCCGATTGTAACAATAAACATCTAGCCATCTCAAAGAGAGATCTTGCGATAGTCGGTCATTTTTCCTTCGACACATACACTACAATCAACATTACGTTTACCAGTAATTTTCATGCCTTCAAAGACACTTTCTGTCTTCAAAATGTCGGCAACATTACAATGTCCCATTATTTCATGCCAGTCTTGTAAATTGCGAGTAACATTTATTGAATCTTCATTTGTCTCTCCACTCCTTACACCAGCAGAACTACTTGAAAAATCAAAGAAACTCTCCACTTCTTACACCACCAGAACCACCCGAAAAATCAAAGAAACTCTCCACCCCTTACACCACCAGAACCACCAGAAAATCAAAGAAACTCTCAACTTCTTACACCACCAGAACCACCTGAAAAATCAAAGAAATTTTCCATTCATTACACTACCACAACCACCAGAAAAACCAAAGAAACTCTCCACTCCTTACATCACCAGAACACTCAACACAATGCTGGTGTACCTAGATGACATCGTCGTCTTTGGAGCCAACATACAAGAACACCTAGGTCGCCTGGAGTCTGTCTTAAGCAAGTTAAGAGAAGCTGGACTAAAGATTGAGCCCCAAAAATGCCAGTTCTTCCGGGAAGAGGTGAAGTACCTTGGCCATGTTGTCTCAGCGGCTGGAGTATCAACAGACCCTGAAAAGATCGTGGACGTGATGAACTGGCCAGTGCCAAAGACTGCAAAACAGTTGTCGTGAAAGACCGGTTTTCTTCTGCAGAATAGTTGTCAACGCTCTCCATGAGTAATAGCTATGTTGCTATGGCAAGTTTCGATGTAAGACATCTACCGGTATATATTTATGTTACTTGATGACACAAAAGAAATCCTTTTCGATTGTCATTTTACTGACTATCAAAGCTTCCATTGATCCTAGGCTGAAGCTAATCAGTCCCTAATCTTAATTCAAAACACGCAATTCGCATGTGATTTTGAAAAAAACAATTTCAAGTTGGCCTCAAGTTGGCCAAAAAAATCGGTCATCAGGCGAGGCTGACCTGATTTGGCCTCGATCTCGGAGATTTCAAGTTGTTCCATCACTGATCTCAAAAACAGTCTTTTTTTGAGATCAGTGGTTCCAACTTCCAAGTTGTTGGGAGCGATCGGTTTAAAACCGATTCCGCGGACAACTTTGGGAACAACTTGGCCAAAGACGGAAGATGGCATGTCGAAGCTGCGGAGACCAAATGGCTGATTTTTAGAGTCATGTCATGAAAATAATTTTAAGGGTTATAATGCAAAGAGCAAGAACATCTATAAGACCTGAAATAAGCACAGAATAATATGGTTTTGTAGAAGATTCTGGTACGAGGAATGCCATATTTATTCTAAGAATGCTAAATAAACGGGCAATCCAAATGCAGAGAAGATTATATGTGTACTTCATCGATTACACCAAGGCTTTTGATAAAGTAAGACATGAAGATCTGATGGAAATGTTGCAGAATTTAGATATTGATCATTGTTGCATCATTCTTGCAAGTTTTATAGAGGTATCATTCTTGCAAGTTTTATGGAGGTATCATTCTTGCAAGTTTTATAGAGGTATCATTCTTGCAAGTTTTATGGAGGTATCATTCTTGCAAGATTTACAGAGACGCCATTCTTGCAAGTTTTATAGAGTTATCATTGTTGCATCATTCTTGCAAGTTTTATAGAGGTATCATTCTTGCAAGTTTTATGGAGGTATCATTCTTGCAAGATTTACAGAGAGTCGAGAAGCAGCTCTAACCCATTATAATCTTAAGATGTTTTGAGAAAATCAACTACCGTTTACAAAAAGGTATTACGTGGCTACCAATTTTCTTGGGTCCCTGCAAGATGCTCCACCGTGGAAAACACGGCCTGCGTTACCTTTTTAGTCGGAGGTATTTCTATCAGGCGGTAACTTCAAGTTGCCTCTTAAGATGCTTGCTTCGGCGAGAAGCAGCCTTGATTGATTGTCATCTCAAAATGTTATGAAGAAGTAGTTATCATACTTCGTTGTGCAATCGTACATTCCTCGATCTGTACTTATACAGCATGATTTGTACGAATTTCAGTCATTTGTGTTCGACTGCAGCTACTGAATAGACACTGTGTTATGTTGGAGAAGCCAAGTCGTTAGGATTTCATTCATCATGGTCTAGCTGCTTGTTGGATGTTGTGATTCTTTTTAAATTTATTGGAGACCAAGATCCAGTGATACAGAAAGCTAACCGCAACTTGTGTCACTTGTTGCTTATAAAGTTCGGTCATACCACAGTTCTTATTCAAGGCAACTTAGTGGGTTTAAATGTTCGGGTTGGGATCTTCGTCGTAATTCGGTTAATCGTTACGAATGATCTTTCAGATCGAAAGTTAGGCACTACCATACTACTCTGCATTGCAGTACCAACAAAGACCACACATCTTTGAGTCTGCTGTTACAGTGCCCGGCTGTTATTTCATTTTCATAATCGTACTTTTGTCCACGAATAAAAAGTCCAAGACGGGCACCTTTTGGCGCAATTTTGCAAAGTGGAAGTTGCGATCGATGATTCGGTTGGAGGTGCCGGTGTAGTGCAAATTATCTTAAATTTCTGAACAAAACTGCTGGATAAACTCAATTCTCACAGTCAGGAGGCTAACATACATTTCAGAGCATCGATAAATTCCTATTTTCCGTATGATTTCCAACGTGATGTTATGATAATTTGTGTTTAAAGTGAGCGGATGGTAGGTGCTAATTGACCTGTCATAACTCCCTGGAAAACTTGTATGTCAGGCACAGATGATTTCTGTGACATCAGCAAATGCAATTGCTGGCTTTAGTAAAACTGGCATTTATCTGTTTAATAAGCGAATATTCACTGACTTGGATTTTGTAGCAGCTGAAACAACAAGTCAGCCTATGATCAATGTTGATGAGTCCAATGCTGACAAACTCCACTGTCAGTAAGCTTGATCTGACTATTGAGAAGGCAGACAATTACATTTCCCCATCTGCGGTTGTGCCAGTACCAAAAGGTAGTAGTAGTAGTACTATTAGTAGTAGTAGTCTTAGTAGTACTAGTAGTGTTAGAGTTAGTAGTAGTAGTAGTACTATTAGTAGTAGTAGTCTTAGTAGTACTAGTAGTGTTAGAGGTAGTAGTAGTAGTAGTACTATTAGTAGTAGTAGTCTTAGTAGTACTAGTAGTGTTAGAGTTAGTAGTAGTAGTAGTACTATTAGTAGTAGTAGTCTTAGTAGTACTAGTAGTGTTAGAGGTAGTAGTAGTAGTAGTAGCTTTGTGCACCATGGAATGTACGCATCTAGTGTATGCAAACTATGTCAGATATGCCTTATTAGCCTAATTTGAACGCTTTGTGTACCACGGAATGTACGCATCTAGTGTATGCAAACTATGTCAAATATGCCTTCTTAGACTATTTTGAACACTTTGTGCACCAAGGAATGTACGCTTCTAGTGTATGCAAACTATGTCAAATATGCGTTATAAGCCTATTTTGAACGCTTTATGCACCATGGAATGTACGCATGTTGTTCAGCTGCAACGTACCTGATACATTGAAAGCATCATCGGGGCATGTCTGATTGTCATCTGTGCCTTGAATAGCGAGTGCACTGGTCTGCCTCAAAAGAGCAACCTCGTTTGCTTCACTCCTTGTTACCACACTTACTTGGTTACTACTAGTTGTTACAGTGCTTGATACCTCGGGTTCTTGTTCAACTTTTTCTTCTTCTAGCAAACGAGAAAGTAAGGAGAACATCATATAGTACTCATGTGTTATTGAGATGTCCCTACACCTATTCTTGGAGCTGATTTTCTATCACACTTTTCTCTCCGAGTCGACGTCAGACATCAACAGCTCATTGACACAACAACAAGTCTCTTCATACACGGAATTTCCTCCTCTGACGTTTCACCTCACCCAATGTTTTGTATTCCCAACCCTTCCGATCAGTATCAAGCTCTTCTCCCAAATTTCCGGACATTACTCGCCCTTCTTACAAAGAATCTGCCCTCAAGCACACAATCACTCACCACATGCGCTAAGGGCAGAAAACAAGCACAAAGGGGGAAAGGAGGGCAAAAGTTAGTGCAAGGAAAGGGGAGGGGGCTTTTGTAATAAGCCATTTGCCATTTTTTAGTTTCTTTTATTATTTGTCTATTTCAAATATCTTCTAAAGAATAAATTTTCGGTCGTTTAGGAAAACTCCTTCAATGCAAGATAAAACTCTTGGGCTACACCAACATTTGCCCTCTCCAATTAAATTTGGGTTGGTTTTGTGCTTGGTAGAAACCGTCAGGTTGTCTTGATTTCTTTGCTCTTGAGGCAGGCGACAATTACTTAAAAATCTGTTTATCCAAGCATTCACTTTAACTAGTTTTTTCCATTTCGAGAATCTTTCTGGATCTACCTTTGCTTTGCCTGTTTGATTTGTAAACGAAACTGATGTCAAGGTAACTGTCTTCTTTACTTCATCAAGACTATTTGGGTCTTGTGCCGTCATTGCATAATTTGACGACAGTATGTTGCTATCGAGCCCTCCGATACAAGTTGTGTCACTTGTTCAAGTGACACAACTTGCGGTGAGCTTTCTGTGTCACTGGATCTTGATCTCCAATAAATTGAAAAAGAATTACATCCAAAAAGCAACTAGGCCACGGCAAACGAAACCCTAACGATGCGGATTCTCCTATATAAGACAGTGACTATTCAGCAGATGCCGGCAAACACAACTGACTGAAAGATACTAAATCACGCTGTACATATACAGATTAAGGAATGTACAATTGCACAACAAAGTATATTCTACATCTACAAATGAATATGTCCAAAAGTTTATCAAGTCTTGGTTATCAAATTTCAATAATTTAACAGAGACGTGAACATCTAAGATTTTCATTTTGTAAAATTCTTATGATTCATCTGATGCTCTCTCATGATTCTTATGAGAGAGCTTGTTTATATTAATGTAGAGTCCAATTTTTTAACTCACAAATCTGTATAGGATGATTTATTGTATGGTCTACGTAGTGTCAGGAGCTTGTTTTCACAATGCCACACACCCAGTCTCTTCCTTCAGCTACTTTGCATCCTTATGTGCCAGATGGGAGTTTGTATCCTGTTGAAAGTGATTCCTTATAGTATATGCTGCAATAAAATCACCAGCTCAGTCAGCAGCTTTTCTATCAGTTCTGTTTCGAAGCACTCTTATGTTTGCATATTTTCTGAGAAAATTGGAAAAAATTGTCAAACTGCCACAGAAATACAAAGAGTATTCATTGGTACCCCACTTTGGCAGGCCACCAAAGTTTGACAGCTTCCTTGTATTTAAATGGTCCACAAGAGTCATAATCAAGGCATCGTCCGCTGTCAGTGGCTTTCCTATACATCCTTGTTAGGTAGCTGTGTTGACCATTGATGACTTCCACGTCTAGGAGGGGTAGACTTTCCTTTTTCTCTAATTCGAATGTGTATTTCAATGCTGAGTTCTTTTCCAGATAGTTTTTAAGTGTGTGCAGGTGTTGTGTGTTATTTACCAACACGAAGCAATCGTCCATATACCTGGCGTTGCATGCTTGGAATGCGTACATTCCATGGTGCACAATGTGTTCAAAATAACCTAACAAGGCGTTTTTAGCGACAATAGCATGCTTGGAATGCGGACATTCCATGGTGCACAATGTGTTCAAAATAACCTAACAAGGCGTTTCTAGTGACAATTGCATGGATGGAATGCGTACATTCTATGGTGCACAATGTGTTCAAAATAACCTAACAAGGCGTTTTAAGTGACAATTGCATGCTTGGAATGCGTACATTCCACGAATGAACGTTTCTATGGCAACATCTGTCTTGGCATTTAAGTCAAGTAACACGCAAAGTAAAGGGATTGCAAATGAGCCCGCATTGTCATCAGCTTTTCAAGTTAATACAGCCTTCCCCTGACTTTACGCAAAGAAGGCTGAGGTAGAAATCTGTAGCAAAGAGGTGCGGTGTCAAATATCTTAACCCTTTAAAGGTGGAGTTTTTTTGACCGTAATACACTAAAGTTGGTCATCGATTTCAATTATCAATAACCTACTCACTTTACTGCCCTGCCAAATTACTAGCATCTACATCATCTTTAGAACTCATTCTTATAGTTATATATATATGTAACTATATATAGAACTCAAAAAATACACATTTTCTTCAACGTTTCGATATTATCTTCGTCAGGTATACTTTACGAGAATAACATGGATCTCTGTAACTATATATATATATACATACAATGTAATAGGTATACAATTGGCTTCTTGCAGACCAAAGTCTTAGAACATCAAATCAGATGATGGACTTGGGGGGGAAATAGACTTTACACAATAATACTGCCTCCGCCCCCGCCCTCCTAGAGTTAGCCCATTGCAATCTATTTAGTATAAATACTCTAGTAAATTTGTCAACCTCGAAATAAAACTTAACAGTAAACGGAAGTAGCAGTTTCGTAATTCGACAGCACTAGCCTCTGCCATGTAAAAGTTAGCTGCTACAAACCTACCTATGAAATGAAATTGCTTTGCCCCTTCTCCGCTCATCTTTAGATTTCGTTGTGACGCTACCAATTATCATTGTTCGGCTGTTTTTCTATTTAAACTGAATTTGAGTGAAACCACTTTTGCGTAACTTATCCTTAAACTCATTGTGACGCTACCAATTATCATTGTTCGGCTATTTTTCTATTTAAACTGAATTTGAGTGAAACCACTTTAGCGTAACTTATCCTCAGACTCGTTGTGACGCTACCAATTATCATTGTTCGGCTGTTTTTCTATTTAAACTGAATTTGAGTGAAACCACTTTCAGTCGTAAATGAATCATGTACACTCATCATTGTGTGGCACCAGTCGTAAATGAATCATGTACACTCATCATTGTGTGGCCCCAGTCGTAAGTGAATCATGTACACTCATCGTTGTGTAGCCCCAGTCGTAAATGAATCATGTACACTCATTATTGTGTGGCACCAGTCGTAAGTGAATCATGTACACTCATCATTGTGTAGCCCCAGTCGTAAATGAATCATGTACACTCATCATTGTGTGGCCCCAGTCGTAAAGAGGGATTCGTGTGACAGAAACTTTCCATCACCTTCTAAGCCATTTGCAACATCACTGTTGACTTTGTTAGCCTTTTCTGAGGTCGGAAATTCTGACTTGTCAGGGTCAAGCTCATTACCTGAGGGGTTAAAATAGATTTTTGTACTAGAGGACTCCTCCACTGCGGCGGTATCCTCCAAATTTATCAAAGTTTGGGTGCGATGACAGCTTCTTTGATGTATCTCTCTTTACTTTGGCATTTTTTGCGAGGTTAAAACTCTGCATTGGAATGCGTACGTTAATAAGAGCGCAGAATATATTGTTGAAGTTTAAATTTAACAGAGATAAGTTTTACCAAGAATATAAATGTATATAAATATAAGGAAAGCAGATTATAACATTTTAGACAAAATTGAGTTCTGATTGATGGTAATTGGTGCTATATTTTTCAGTTTTCAATTCACGTCTCTAAAGGATTTTTTCTAATAAACTCTGCATTGGAATGCGTACGTTAATAAGAGCGCAGAATCAGAACAGATCCCTTGCGCCCTAGGAATATTAGGCAGTATTATAATTTGCAATTTGGCGGCTTTCTTATACATTTTTCTATTTTGTATTTTCGTCATTCCAACTTTGTTACAACTGCTGTAAACGTCCATTTTGTGTTTACCCGATTTGGTGGTAACTCAATAAAATTTTTAATTTTCAATTATTGGAGTTTCAGCTTAGAGCAAATTTGCCAAATTCACCGTTGAGCGTTATTTGATTTGGTGGTAATTCAAGATCAATCCAAAGCCCATTAAGTTAGAAAGTATCATCGAGAAGAGAGGATTTGAAATGTTAGTTTTGAGTAGAACACTAAAGAAATAGAAAAGTATGTCACCACCGGGGATCGAACCCGTGACCTCTGGAGCTAACGTGGCGACTAGAGAAATAAAAAGTGTGTTAACAGCGGAGGTCATCTAGCTCAGTTGGTAGAGCGCACGCCGCGAAAGCGTGGGTCACGGGTTCGATCCCTGGTGGTGACATACTTTTCTATGTAGTTGCTTAGGTATCACTACAGGTTATCGTCGTGTTTCGAGCTTGTTGTAAATGATGAAATACCAAATGATGGATGGATCTTTGATCTCTTTGCTTGACACATTATCAACAATGTGATATTTGTAATATATCAACAGTTTGTCATCAATTCTTAATGAAAAACGTTTTTTGATTTATTTTTCAGGCGTTTTAAAAATTGTCCCTCCTGAATTTGAGGCCTCAAGTTGCTTAGCTTGTTGCTTAGATTTTGGACATGTTTCACCTCGCCACCTATCCCATCTATTACCCCCCTTGCCATGATTTGAAACAAAAAGTTTCAGGATAATTGTTAAAAAGAGAATTAATACTAATTGCTGCAAACAATAGTAAGGAGGCATTTTAATAGAAACTTTATACACTATTTTAGTAACGGAATTACAATAGGGGTTCACTGAAAATGGTCCCCGTAATAATCACTTAGGAAATATTTTTACAGCTAATTCTTTTAACATACTACTCTTGGTAAAACAATGTTCGAAGAGTCCACTTTGTGGAACCGTTTTCTTTTCTCCACCTCTACGCTTAGTGAAGCTACGATATTGCGATTTGTAATTATTGAATCTTGTACGAAATTGAGTGGTCGTACTACCAATGTAATGGTGATTACAAGATTTACATTGTAGTAGGTACACCACATTTCTAGAATGACAATTTAGAGGGCCTTTGCGGATGTTAAAAGTGCGCCTGTTGTTATTATTAGAAAATGTGGTACTTTGAGCTAAATAAACATAAACTTTCCATTAGATATGATGTGAGACATGACCTTTGTATTATCTAAAGGAACTACATTAACATGGCATCGCTCAATGTAGTAAGGGATGTGCACAATAGGCAAACAAGTTATAATTCTGAAGTAAAAGAACGGTAAGGTAGAGTTGGATATGATGTGAAACTTGAGCTTACAATTACATATGATGTGAAATATAAACTTTATATTACCTAATGGAACTACACTGAGATAGCAACAATCACCGATGTGAATGAACTCAAACAGACACCCAGTTAGGCTGTCACATCTGCAACACCATTTAAAACCCATTTGATAAGATTGCCCTTTATGTACTGCTTCATTGAATTTTGCCTTTAAATTATATCATTTGTTCATCAACACACTGTTCCGCTGACTCTGACACCTCTTACTGAAAGACTTTGTTGAGAAGGTCGATTATTAGACGTATCGTTTATGCTTTATCAGTGCTATCGGCAGTATGGTTATTTGAAAAATGAAATTCGGTCAAATCTTAAATACTAAATGGGGTCTGCGCAATATACATGGGTATTCGCAATAGAAGAAAAGAAATACCATGATGCTATAGGGGAATAATACAGAAAGTGAAATAATAAAAGGAAGCATTGAAAGCAAAATTATGCGATGTAGCCCATGCATATTGTGGCACTGGTGTTGAAAGAGATAGCTTTCCCCTGATCTCAGAGCACTACAGGGCCCTGAAAGAATTAAGGAACAATTCTGACATTGTTATTTGCAAACATAGATAGATAGATAGATAGATAGATAGATAGATAGACAGATAGATAGATAGATAGATAGATAGATAGATAGATAGACAGACAGACAGACAGGTAGATAGATAGATAGATAGATAGATAGACAGACAGACAGGTGGATAGATAGATAGATAGATAGATAGATAGATAGATAGATAGATAATCACAATCACAAAGGAATAATGGACTCAGGCTCAGAGCCTATATATCCATCTCTTCTGTAGAGTGTTCAGTCAGTCTACCCTAAATAAACAGAAAAACCACCAAACAGGCTAACTAATAAATAAAGGGCAGCTGGGGTGTCCTAGGGCAAGGAAATCTCTCAATCAAAGACCCCTGATAAGCAGTGGGCCCGACGTTGGAACTACCCTAAATAAACAGAAAAACCACCAAACAGGCTAACTAATAAATAAAGGGCAGCTGGGGTGTCCTAGGGCAAGGAAATCTCTCAATCAAAGACCCCTGATAAGCAGTGGGCCCGACGTTGGAACTATTATGATTGCACATGGTAAAGAATGTGATTAAAGGCTCTTTTCCTATTTCAAAAGTTTTAGTTTTCAAGGGTAAGAGGTTTGTCTGTGAAAAAATGAAGATATTAGACTATCTTATGATTGCATATGGTAAAGAAAGTGATTAAAGGCTCTTTTCCTATGTCAAAAGTTTTAGTCTTTGAGGGTAATAGCTTTGTCTGTGGAAAAATTGAAGATATTAGACAATTTTATGATTGCACATGGTAAAGAATGTGATTTGATTTGAGACTTTTTTGAGACTTTGAGATTGATTTGAGACTTTTTTGAGACTGTGAGATTGATTTGAGACTTTTTTTGAGACTTTGAGATTGATTTGAGACTTTTTTGAGACTTTGAGATTGATTTGAGACTTTTTTTAGACTTTGAGATTATTTAAAGACTAAAAGACTGTTTCTGGGATTGTTGAGATTAATTTGGAGATTAATCTGAGACTTATCCAAACCATGAACGAGACTTTTTTGAGTTATTTGCCCAATCTGTTGAATAGCCGATCTAGAAGAATCTCGTGGTCTACCGTATCAAATGCCGCAGATAAGTCCAGAAGGAGTAGTATTACCGACTCTTGATTGTCAATGGCACGGAGTATATCATTTTGAACTTTTAACAGAGCAGTCTCTGTACCATGGTAGATCTTGTAGGCAGATTGGTAAAACTCATGAAGGTGGTTTGAAGCAAGATAATCAAGCAATTGTGATGCGACCACCTTCTCCGTAGCCTTGGATAGAAACGCATACCAGTGCAAGTAAGTTGTTTACTAGGACTTCTATGACTTGTATTTACGTATTTTTCGCAACTTCAAGCTATTCCCACCACATAACTATTTTATCTCAATCCAATATTTTATTTACTCTAAATTGGTATATATAATCGTGATTTTCAAAGTTTCAGTCAGTTCAACATGCTGATCATCATCAGATGCGTTGCTTTGCTGTTTGGTTGAAATAGATTCGTGCTCCCGACGCTGAGTGTTGTAAAGGAAGTTTCATTACGAAAGTGTTTGATGATTTGATTATCGTAACTCTGTTACTGATTATCTGAGAATACACTAATTGATTTTCTTACCCGGTGTACTTTACAATTTTAAAACCATCTCGGCCTGCAACTTAAATTGCATTGTTATTTCAGTAATTCTGTTGTTGTTCTTTCGACAAAGGTGGTTCGCCATGCGGTCGTAATATAGAAGAACAGGCCATGGTTCATCGCAGTGGCCCAACTCCCAATGGTTATGTAATGGTATCTGAAAAAAGCCTTGTGCTAGACTTATAGCTGTGCTATTATGCTTCTCATTAAATAACAAATCTCAATAAAGCTGGTTTTAATCTGGTAAACTTCAGTAAAGCTGTTATTCTAGAAAGAAATATCACTGGGTGCAAAGCAGTTAGTTGCACTGTGTTAGACTCATGGCTTATGGGAAATTGAAAAAAGCCTTGTGCTAGACTTATAGCTGTGCTATTATGCTTCTCATTAAATAACAAATCTCAATAAAGCTGGTTAGCCTCACAGAAAATACTGTGCTTAGCATGTCGTTGCCACCACGTAACCAAGGTCGTTCTACCTTGTGGTTTAGTAGCGTATGCTTGCCATGCAACACCGCTATTAGTGTTTGGAAAGAATAAGTCTTGTGTATAATGCAAGCAAGGAGCCAGCTCCATTGGTCTGGGGGGGTAAAGAAAATAATTCTCAAATTTTTTCTTCTCCTTATGTCCTATTTGCAAACGGAAAATTACTCATCTGCCATTTGGCCGACCTGGAATAGGGTTAAGCCTCCAACATGTGGAATAGGGTAAGCCTCCAACATGTGGAATAGAGTTAAGCGAATAAGAGCTTCCAACATGTGGAATTTGGTTAAGCGAATGAGAGCCTTCAACATGTGGAATAGGGTTAAGCCTCCAACATGTGGAATAGGGTTAAGCGAATGAGAGCCTTCAACATGTGGAATAGGGTTAAGCGAATGAGAGCCTCCAACATGTGGAATAGGGTTAAGCGAAAGAGAGCCTGCAACAATCATCTCGTCGAAAGCGAATCTGTTTCCTGTTATTCCTCTATTCGAGAAGAAACTCTTCCGAAAGAGAGCTAAAAACGTAATGTCTTTGTAACTCCATTTACTTCTGTTGGAGGATGCCATTTTGCTGTCGTTATAAACAAACTTGATTCAAGTATCGCAGCTACGATCCATCATGACGACTGACGTTGAAGAATTCTGGACTGACGTGTGAAATTTAACATCTTCAGTAGACGTGGTTGACGTCTGACGTCGTTATATTACAGGTCTTTCAAATGCTTGGGAAAATTCTTCAAACAGACTCACCCGATGCTGTTCGTAACTGGCTTGTCAGCGCACCTGAACGAGGTATGGACTTCATTTTTATAATTTATGGTTCGTCTTCATTTTTTACAATTAAAATATGCGTCTTTAACTGCATAACAATGTCAAAAATCAACTGTTTTCTTAGTTACTTCCTTTCTGATTTTACATCTCTCTTTTCTACTTCCTTTTCTCTGTACTCTTTTGGACATAAGAATTGTTGCAAGGAATTGTTTATCTACACCTATGGGTTCTAAATGTGGCAGTCTTGCCTCCAGAGGGCGTTGAAAACATTAAAGGGTGCAGTGTACGAAAATGGGGTACTAAGCAATCGATTTTAGAAGAGTTAATTCTTGATTTCATGTTCCAATTTTAATCGTGAATGGCATATTGTTCTTATAGTGTCACATTCCATACTGTTTTTCATTTACTCCTCAAAAATACCATCCTCAAGCTGTAGATCTTACTAGCCTATTTTGAACGCTTTGTGCACCATAGAATGTACGCATCTAGTGTATGCAAACTATGTCAAATATGCCTGAATAGCCTATTTTGATCGCTTTGTGCACCACGGAATGTACGCATCTAGTGTATGCAAACTATGTCAAATATGCCTTACTAGTCTAATTTTAACGCTTTTTGCACCATGGAATGTACGCATCTAGTGTATGCAAAGTATGTAAAATATGCCTTATTAGCCTATTTTGAACGCTTTGTGGGTAAAGAATGTGATTAAAGGCTCTTTTCCTATTTCAAAAGTTTTAATTTTCGGGGGTAATAGCTACGTCTGTGGAAAAAATGAAGATATTAGACTATTTTATGACTGCACATGGTAAAGAATGGTTAAAGGCTCTTTTCCTATTTCAAAAGTTTTAGTTTTCAAGGGTAATAGCTATGTCTGTGTTAAAAATGAAGATATTAGACTATTCTATGATTGCATATGGTAAAGAATGTGATTAAAGGCTCTTTTCCTCAATTTACAACATTCCATAAAACAATATAGGGAATCCGATGCACATGTATTTACTATGTTTATATGAAAGAGTCCGTGTTATTTGAAATGCTGCTGTATAAGTTTATTATTATCAAAAATTGTTAAAAATTATTATTATTATTATTATCATTATTGGTAGCTTGGTAAGCTTATCCAACTACCCTTTTATCAGTTAGGCTTTATTTTTGTTGTTGTTGTTGTAGTTGTTGTATGTGTTTCTGTAGCTTTTACCATGCACACTGTCTGACTTTTCGTTGCGTGTTTCTCTTTTCCTCTTTTAGCCTTTCCAGATTCTTGGTGGTTGGATAATTTTTGTAAGACATTAAAGCGTTTCTTTTGGATGCGACTGATGGCTCCATCTCTTTCCAGTAGTTGTCAAACCAGTCCGTGCTAGGCCCTTCTCTCTTACCATACACATCTGCTGCGGCTTGGTAGGTGGTGTCTTTAAGGTGGTGCCACAGTTCCTCTGCAGTGGTGCTGCTTGGGTACCATTAGCCTATTATGAACGCTTTGTGCACCATGGAATGTACGCACCTATTTTATGCAAACTTTGTCAAATATGCCTTTTTAGCTTATTTTGAACGCTTTGTTCACCATGAAATCTACGCATCTAGTGTTTGCAAACTATGTATAATAAGCCTTATTAGAATATTTTGAACGCTTTGTGCACCATGGAATGTACGCATCTAGTGTATGCAAACTATATAAAATTTGCCTCATTAGCAAATTATGAATGCTTTGTGCATTTTGTCCTTTAATGTTGTCAAAGAACAAATCTTTGTTACTTCTTTTGACCCATTTTCGTACTGGCATTTGAATAGTTATTAAAAGGCCGCGCGGGGGCGAGGAGATGAAGTTACTACTTATATTTTGAGACGTTCGTATGTCCGATGCTCTGTCTAAATTGTATCCTATATCTTCCTTTAAATAAATAGAGCCACAATGTTAAATTGCATACACTTGAGAGTTGTAAAGCTGCTACGACTTTTCATCATTCAAGTCTGGGAAAACTATTGTATTCATCAATTCACAGTCACTGTTGTATTCACAGTCGCTTTGAAAAAAAGAACCTCTTCACTGAAGAATCTTAGTAAAACTGACTTTCCTGAGTTACAAAATCTTTGATCTTATATACCCAGTAACCTGTACACTTGGGAATTTACCTACAACATAAATAAGGCTGTTTACTTCGTTCTTGCGGTAAACATCTATTCACTTTAAGTCTCGTTAAAGCTGCAATATCGAATTTCTCTCTACATTACAGTAAACGTACAATCATGAAGATGATCATCTATACGTTAATGAATGCCCAACGGAAATTTAGGAGACCTGAAAATTACAGAAAACAGTTGTTTTAAGTAATAAACAAAGACATTGGAATCGAAGAGTATTGCAAAAGTAGAAAAAACTACCCTGCTGAATTTATCTCGCATCCCTCAGTCTTAAAAGATTCTCTACTTGACAGTAATTTCATATTAAATAGTTTCACATTCTAACACCCTTATTTTAATGGGCGCTTGTGAGAAATGTTTTTCCCAAACTGGGCGCTTATTTGAGAATGGGCACTTATTTAAGTCCTGGGCGCTTAATCGGTAATTTACGGTATTTTTCTGAAGCATTTACTTTTCAATAGACGTATTGTATTTGTATTACCGCTGATCTGGAAACGGGTTGCGAGGAAGTAAATTGACACTGGGAAAACTGGGGTGGAGTCCGTAACACAAATACGAAAACAAAATAATTGGTTTGATTATGTAGCGAAGGAGGGCCTCACTAAGTAATGCAGCTAACTTGCACATAAACTACACAAATTCAAATTCAACAAGCACATAAAGAAAGCGCTTAAGAGAGTATGGTCTGCCTGCCTCAGAGTTAAAGGGCCTCACACGTAGTGCAGCTAACTTGCATATAAACTACACAAATTCAAATTCAACAAGCACAAAAAGAAAGCGCTTGAGAGAGTATGGTCTGCCTCATAGTTAAAGGGCCTCACAAGTAATGCAGCTAACTTGTACATAAAACACATGCAATAGACTCAGTGGATCCATATCAGTAACTGTGGGTACTGACAATGATAAGGCATGAAGTACCAGGCTGCCAGCTTACTTAGGTTTAGATTTTAACAAAAAAATGTCACCATCAACGTTATATTAAGGCACTTCCCACCCTTACAATTATATTTTAAACTCAAATAAAAACATGCAATAGACTCAGTGGATCCATATCAGTAACTGTGGGTACTGACAATGATAAGGCATGAAGAACTAGGCTACCTGATCAGCTGCCATATACTGTTCCTAAATTGGTCAACCGTGGAGGCTGTGGTGACCTGCATAGGGAGGAGATTCCATGCACGGACTGTTCTTGGCATGAAGCTGCACAGATATTGGTTGCTATTGGCATGAATTGGTATGAATTGTGTATCGCTTCATTGAGATCTGGTTGTAGGTTGCGAGGGGTAAATCACTCCAAAAGAGGTGTACGAGATTTGTGATTTCAACTGATTTCGACTGATTTCACTTGATTTCATAAATCGTGTTCACTCTTAGAAAATTTGTACAAAGAGCACACACGCATTTGGTGACGTCATAGTCCGAAAAGGATGCTGACCTTCATCCAGCTGAAATGTTTACACTCAAAACCAGTCTTACAAGCTTGCTTCGGGCAAATGAAAATGGCTGAGCTTTATCCCATTGGAAAGTTGAAATGTTCCTCTAAAATAGACTGTTGGGAAAAGGGTATTAGAATATAGTTTCACCAAAGTTTTTATTCATTCGATATGAGAGAATAGCTGATAGAACGCACAAAGTTGTAAAATATACATACCTGAAAAAAATTAGTTTCAGAAGTATAGAACAATGTGTTGTCCTCTCGAGTTAGATTGAGGCCACAACTGTTTTGGTTTACTGACAGAAGTGTGCATTGAAGTTCTTTAAGAACTGGATTGATGTTGATAGAGAGACAACCAGGAACTGATAGGCATTCTCTGATGCATTGGTTTGTTGTTTGAATTGACACTGTCTTTATGATACCTCTTTGCGAAGTTATCTTTAGACAAGGGCGTGATACCTCTATCTACACTGAACCTCCTGTAGTATTCCGTACAATGTCATTCCCAGCGTTCACATCAGATACCCTTCAAAGAGATTTAAATGCTGCCTATGATCAATTACAAACTGCTATTGATGAATTTCAACACAACGGGTCTGGTTGGGTTTTAGATAAGATACATCATATCGAATTAGGTTTGGCACGTATGGCTCCTCTAAGTGGTTCCTCTTACATTCAGCTCCCGGCGTATTTGACATACTTTGCATACACTTGATGCGTACATTCCATAGTGCACAAAGCGTTCAAAATAGGCTAATAAGTCATATTTGACATAGTTTGCATACACTAGATCCGTACTATCCATGGTGCACAAAGCGTTCAAAATATGATAATAGGGTATTTTGACATAGTTTGCATACACTAGATGGGTACATTCCATGGTGCACAAAGCGTTCAAAATAAACTAATAAGGCATATTTGACATAGTTTGCATACATTAATACAATAGATACACGAATCAAATAGGTGCTGAATACAGAAAACACAGGAATTAAATGGCTGTTGAAAAGAAACGTCTTAGGGATCCAATATCTATTGAAAACCAAAGAGCCGCGAAACAAATGACTATTGAGTATATAATAACTGTGGATGAAATGGCGCTTAACTACGAGGGAGGCGTAGATGGAATAGTTGTTGAATACAAAAGACACATGAATCAAACAGATGCTGAATACAAAAGACACATGAATCAAATATCCTGAAAGTAGTACCTTCAAGCGATGATGAACTCGTCACTCAATTGCACTAGAAGTGCGGAGTAATGTGTCGCCGTGAACTACTACCGTCTATCCACAGACCACCAAGCAACAGTATTTGTTACCTGCACAACCACAATTTTCACACTCCCAGGCATACCTGAAATTTCATCAATGGTAGTAACTAGGTTATCGTCGTTTGAAGTTACTATCCTGAAAGTAGTACCTTCAAGCGATGATGAACTCGTCACTCTAGTATCAGGTTAATATTTGATGAAGTATGTAGTGTATGAATGCATTCATAAAAAAAGTACCCGTTCTTATAAACCAGATTAAAACTTTAAATGTATTCTCAAAAATCAACTACAATTTGACCACTCTCTATAGACAGTTACGCAAAGAAATAGTTCAAACTACTTAAGTAGTATCAGGTTAACCCATTAATGCCCAAATTTTTTTTTGGTATTGATACTTATGGAAAACAGATTATGTATTGGACTGACACTGAACGATTCCATATGCGCTTGCGCATTACCATCATAGGCACAAATTTCGCAAGGCACAAATTTCGCGCTACACCGGATCGATTTATTTAACGCCAATTCTCGAATCTAACACGGAACATTTTAATGCATATTATAATTTTATAACTAAACGAACATTCCAATTCCGCTTTTATTCGAAAATTTGATCTTGAAAATAACACTATTGTATATACTCTTTCTTATCATTTTTATATCGTTCACTCCTAGACTCGCTCTCTTTCACCCAAGTATAAGTTTTCAATAGTGTGGTAAGTTAGATCCTTTTCAGATGGCAAATAGCCTCTGTGTTATATAGAAACGCTAAAGTAATGTAGCAACAGTTTGACCGTGGAAAGAATAAAGTGTGGTCTAGAAAAGATCTTATTCCTTCTAAAGTATTGCTGTCCAAAAAAACCTTTTAAACGCACAATGCAAAGATCACAGTCGTAAAGTGCAATCAGTGAGCCAAAGAGCATCGAGTGTTGCAGAGAGCAAAAAATGACAAATAATCACACTGTGAAATTGAACGTCCTTAAATGAACAAGGTTGTATTTTAACCACTTTCTTCTGTGCGAACAGTTGTAGCGGAGCTACCTCTCATTAAGTAAAGGGTGAAGATTAAAAATGGCCATGGCATAGTAGGCAATCATGAGTTTCTATACTTAATAACAAAAAAATGACAAATAATCACACTGTGAAATTGAACGTCCTTAAATGAACAAGGTTGTATTTTAACCACTTTCTTCTGTACTAGAAAATGTGGCACTTTCAGCTAAATAATTACAGACATCGCAATTCCTTCTGTGCCTACATGGACCACAGCCTTAATTAACCATGTCCCCTCTCCGGGGCAATCTAGCACGTACTAGTTTATCCTTAAGAGATTTTGCTCAGTGGGTATGGGGAAATTAATTGATTAGTATTTACTGTGTTTCGGCTTTGAGCCTTCATCAGTGCCAGACATATACATATTCTCAGCAGACACATTGCAATTATATATAATTTTCGCAAATTTCTCCTTTTCTTCCTGTTGCTACTGTTTGTGTGAAATATACTGGTTTAAGTGAGAATCAACCTCCTAAAAGTGAGAGGTTATGCACAAATTTGCAAATTTCTCCTTTTCTTCCTGTTGCCTCTCTTTGTGTGAAATATACTGGTTTTAGTTAGAATCAACCTCCTAAAAGTGAGAGGAGATGCACAAATTCGCAAATTTCTCCTTTTCTTCCTGTTGCTACTGTTTGTGTGAAATATACTGGTTTATTTCAGAATCTTTGAATATTATATTGTTACATTCACTCTGAAATCAAAGGCAGTAAAGTCCTAAGACTTAGTTTAACCCTTTGTCTACCACCATAGCAAATTGTCTATTTGCAAGAAATTTTACTTACTAGTTGTTCTCTTGTGGCCTCATGGTTAACCAAAATGTAATTTTTTTTGGAAAATTCTGACGTTACCATGGAGATCTGTAGCCGGGACTTATAAGTCCCGACAGGCATTATAGCATGCAAAAACGTCCATCGGAGATCGACAAACACACCTATAAAATTTTGTATATGTGTTTATGCTTGAAAAGATGAACAAATTACGTATTATGTGCAGAGAAATTAAAACTTAGTCAGTTTTTTTAGTGTCAGTAATGTATTAGTTTCCCAGGAGAAAAGTATCATATCAAGCTGATCGACTACCCAAACTCAGTGATACATCCTCCAAGAACAGTTCCAGTTAACATAAAGAGTCTCTACAAGGATGAATAGGTCAGAATGCTAGCAGTAAAAACAATAACAAAGGTTCAAGTGACGTAATTAGTTCAGTGGCTGAAACTTGAGATTGTTCTCTCAACAATGTGCCATTTAATTCAGCAAAGTGTATACCGGCCATGTCGTCTGCAGGCATCTCCCTACCCGAAGGATAAACCAGGGTCTATGTAAAGTCGATACATCGACTTAAAATAAACTGACGAAGCAAATCTTGTTCCTCCATGAGTAACGTAGGCCTACCGAAAAAAATGCTCCTGCATCTGGTATCTCATATGCAATTACAATCACGAAGATCAATCAATCACTCTTCTGATTGTACAGTAATCCTAACGATGGTTTATCTGCAACGCGCTATGAAAATATGGTCCATTATGGTTTTAACATCGCTTCTTCCACCGGCTATGTACCAAAACAAAGATTGGCATTATGGATTCCCTTGCAATCCTGTAGTTTTCCATTTTGTCGTCAGTCATGATAAAATATCGATAAACTCAAAAAGCTTAGCAATCTAATGAGTACTTGGTTTAGTTCTTGGTTTTGTAAATGCACAAGAATTATATATAAAAGCAAAATTCAAATATAAAAACCTTGCTTTCATGGCAGAAGCTTTGCGGTGAAGGGTTCTTCGAAGACCGTTCGATCAATCTATCTTACTGAAACGAATGTGATAACAGCGTTCTCTTTCGAATTCCTGTAAAATTGGTTGAGTGAACTCCGTCTTTAAATGTCAACTGATGAATTTGGTATGACTTCAGGCTTAAAGTAAAACATTTCTTTAAATGGGAAAACGTGTACAAGCAGAATGGTGCTGATCTATAGAGCCCGCCTTGCTGTCCCACATGTTCTCAAGCCTCCCCGTCTTGCACGATAATGTCTACTTTCAATCAATGATGTAGTATCATTGTTAGGGGTCTCCGTACACCTTCCCAGCTGTCTCATGTGTCATCACCAATGAAATTAAAGTGTACCTCCAGTGGTCAGAAATTTTTTGATATTTTGTTCGTTTTGTCTCGAGGAATCGAATTGCTATTTTTGGAATTCCCAGATGAATGTAAACAATCAGATGAACGTAAGAAATCCCGATGTAGCTTTGTTTAAGAAAGGTGGCCATTCTGAAAATTTTCAACGGTCAGAAAGTTCCAATTCAATGTAATACTATGCCACCTAAGCACATTGGAACTCGTAGTAGTCTGAAGTGTAAATCAAGGTGATAAAACGTGAGTTGTTATCGAATATTTAGCATCGAAATGAATCACACTGACAGTCACACAACTGACTTCCTCATCAATCAGTAATTGCATGATAAAATTTCTAAACATATGTGAAATGTTGCTCATTCTAATGTCAGCCTCACCAAACACAAGTCCGCTGGAGAGATCTTACAGCAAGCTGACCAAAATTTGTTATAAGGATAGAAAAAAAACAAAACAAAGAAACTTGAGACTTTGTATTTGCTGGCCGTGCTCAAAATTAAGGATTTGAACGAGGAAGAGCTCTTTATGAAAGTGTGGAAACTTTTAGAATAATGATTTTCTTGTTACATATTTGACATAGTTTGCATACACGACATGCATACATTACATGGTTCACAAAGCGTTCATAATAGGCTAATGAGGCATCTCTTACATAGTTTACAAACACTAGATGCGTACATTCCATGGTCCACAAAGCGTGCAAAATAGGCTAATGAGGCATTTTGACATAGTTTGCATACACTAGCTGCGTACATTCCATGGTCCACAAAGCGTGCAAAATAGGCTAATGAGGCATTTTGACATAGTTTGCATACACTAGATCAGTTTCGTTGAAGTTTCAGTTTGTTTGAAACACTTTTTCAAATTTTCTGCGATGTCTATTACTGCCGATTCGAAGGAATCTGTCATTTTTTCTATGAAGTGAATTTTACTATTCTGTACTTTAAAACCCTCTCCGGGAACGATAACGCGAGCTTTGTACCTGTTTTAAAGTTTCTCTGTCGAAGACAGGGTACGAGTCACCAATTAGCGGAATGTTTTGAAGGTATGTTCTGTTAATTGACGGGAAGAGGGGATCAAAGCCATGAGATTGTCTTTGCAATCTTGGATTTTCTTTCAATAAATAATGTTAACCATGCTTAGGCATTAAGACATCACAGAAAATTTCTTTCCGCTGCACAGAACACGTGCAGTGGGTACAATGTACGGGACTCCTATTATGCGTGGAACATAATCTCAGTTCAATCACAGCTTCTCAATAAAAGTTCTCAGTTCTTTGAAAGACTGCGGTTCCATATAGGCCTAAAGCAGTACTACAAGAAAGACTCTACAATCTTTTATGCAACTTTGAAATAAAGGCCTTGGGAATTAAAAGTACTCAGAACTAGCTGAAATTAACACACAGCAATGGTTTCTGCGTCCCTAGAGACCATGGCGGTCTCAAATTGCCTATTAGAGGACGTCCCAAAACTATTGATCTTTTATGCAACTTTGAAATAAAGGCCTTGGGAATTGAAAATACTCAGAATGAGCTGAAATTAACACAGGACAATGCTTATGTGTCCCTAGAAACCATGGTGGTCTAAAACGGTAAGAATCTAGTGGGTACTTAGTTGTGAAATGACAGACATTTGTCCTTGCCAACCTGACGTGACTTGCAGTTAAGTGTAACAACTACAGTGTCTGATATACTTAAATCTGATTGTACCCCTACATCTTACCATTTTATTATAGTATTTTATTATAGTATTCACCGTGATCAAAGTATAATTTCCCCTTTCTTGATTAATAAGATCATGCGCTATTCCTGGCGAGGATAGTGGACTATCACACAACATCACATAACGTGGAAGAAATCACCGGAAGGAAAAGGACCTGCTCAGCCACAGGGTGTCTAAAAGCAAAGGATGGAACAATAATTGTGTTAAAACACCAAATACTTGATCGCTGGGCAGAATACATCAAAGAACTGTTTGAAGACGAAACCAGAGACGCCAGCTTCAAAGTCAAGAACAATTTTCAGGGCCCGCCAATCATGAAGGACGAAGTTGAGGCCGCCATGAAGAAAATGAGAAGGGGAAAAGCGACAGGCCCGGATAATGCGTTGTGCACGATGGAATGTGAGTATTTCAATAGTGCCATTCTGCGTAGCCACACTGTTTGAATATAATGAGATTGCGTTGTGCACGATGGAATCTGCGTGTTTCAATAGTGCCATTCTGCGTAGTTACACTGTTTGAATATAATAGGAATGTGTTGTGCACGATGGAATATGAGTATTTCAATAGTGCTATAATGCGTAGTTACACTGTTTGAATATAATGAGAATGTGTTGTGCACGATGCAATGTGCCTGACGGACCGTTTTTCGTGACCAAATTTTTCCACTTTTCTAAGCCTTAGTCCTTAAAGAAATACCAGAAGTCGCCCTACCTTGTTAAGTTACTTTTATTACCTTTTCTTCAAAAACTACACGGAAATTGACTCTGATTTCCTGCGGAATACACTTGTAGGCCATCAATCTACATTATCAACATATAAAAATCAGAATTGACGGACCTTTTTTCGTGACCAAATTTTTCCACTTTTCTAAGCCTTAGTGCTTGAAGATATTAGCCAGTGTGGGACCTAGTGGAGAACCCATGGCAACACCGTCAATCTGCTTATAAACAACATCATTAAAGCTCAACTCCACTTCACGAGTAGCAACACTTATTAAGTGAAGAAACTCTATTAACTGTGCGAAGAATTATAGTGATGAACATATTCGCACGAGCAGAGGTTCGGTGTCGTTTCTTAGATTGTGTCGTATAAATAACGTATGTCCTAAATATTTGTCAACACGGATCAAGAAGTCAGGTCTAGCAAGCAATGACGAATTTGATAAGAAATGGAGGGAACAGTTGATCCACATTGTGACAAGGACCCGCGTTATAGATGATAGTCTGAGAGAAGACAAATCACGAACAAGACCATTCACATAAGAAAAAAGTAATAATTTGAACCGGGACTCCTTAGAGAACAACTTTGGAAAGCAGCGTGCATTAGGACACAGAAATGATAATCCATCGCTCAGAGACTTCAGATATAATGACAATAGTATCAGAAACCTGCATACAGAAGCATCTGGTTTTGAGAAAGTTGACAGTACCATAGGGAAAGAGGAAACTCAACAAGATCAGGGGTCGTCAGTTTTTAGCATTTCAGAACAAGTTGACGTATGCGAAAAGAGTCAAGTGATAGTAGACGACAATGAAGTAGCTCTTTCTAGAGATTGTTTACAACTACAAGAAGATAATGCAGAAGTGAGTGGCCTTAAAGACTGCCAGATCAGTACAGATCCTATTTCAAGCAATGACACAGAAACAATTGAAAGCACATCACAAAGAGCGGTTCTTATCGACTTTAATTCCATCCTTGCATAGACATACAGCCCTCAGATATAACAATACTTAAGACGGACTCAAATAGACACACCTGGTAGTCAGTAGCCTCATTATTGCTGACCCAAACCCTCCTTGTTGCGTTCCTGGTCATACAACATTTGACAATTTTTATGGCGACTTTGTTTACTCGCTCAAACGTAAATAATACTGGTAGGTCCTCTACAGAATCACAAATACGACTGAATCACTCCTTTCTGGTGGATGTCTGCAACCCTATGTTGTCCGGTATAACACGGCTTCGTAAGTTCGCTGAATATCATGGTGTATTTTTATTCTCTAGCGAATGAGGTCACATCCCCAGTGGGGTTATATCACGGGCTTTACTCCATTTTCCCAATGATTCAAAATGTCGTTTCTGATTCAAGGATTCAAATCACTTGTTTTATTACGTCTTATATCAACCTAACAATTTCTTTTCTTTCTTCAAATAGATTAATGCCCCACTCCTGCCATTCAATAGAAATCTCTTATAGATTTAAACGTCACTCCTGCGCAAACAATAGATTACTCCTGCCATTTCTGAAGTGCAGGAGTCGCTGTGATTTGATTTTTGGTATTGTAAATCTCTATGTTTTTTACAAGATTTCATGGCCATGTTCGGTGGCAAAGCTAGCCTAAATAAAATGATCCTGCTATTCCTGAGAATACCAGTTCTCCTGCCTCATACAAATATGTAAACCATCTAGAACATGCCATCTATATGTTGCTGATCTCCAATAACTCTAAGAGGCATTACTGCTTGATAAACAATATCTCTCGCCTCCTCTCAAAACAAACTTCCAACCATAATGGAAAAAAACATTTCTGCCCTTACTGCTTGCATGGTTTCTCCCGCGAGGATATACTACAACAACATCTTCCATTATGCTCTGTGTACGGACCGCAAAAAACCAAGATGCCTAAGGAGGAAAATGCGTTTTTACACTTCAAGAAAATAGAGCAATCACTTGTGTGTCGTATTGTGAGCCAATCAAGAAGGAGTATTTTAAGTCGATGGGATGGTCAGATTCTTTTATTTTTGTGTGTCTGTTATGAGCAGGAAAACGACCTTAAAACAAATTTTGATTGGATTATGAACGATGAAACGTGAAAGTGGTGAAGTAATAGACGGGGGTAAATACATTTCATTTTCCAAGTCAACCTTTGCTTACATGGATGGTACTAGTTCGTTGATAAAGTAAAACGAGGTCATTACAGTGTAGTCACACCAAAGACCGTGCTACAGAAATCTTGAACTCCAACAGTGTCGGTTGTCCTTGCTTTAACTCCCTGAAAATAACAAAACTGTTCACGCAAGCCATGTCCATCAAATCGAAAAACGTCGAAGATAGTACCGAATAGTCGACTTAGGATCAAGACGGCAAGCAGACACCCTTTGGTTTAAAAGGTCAACACCTCCCATTCCTCTGTTATATTTCTCCACAATTTCGAGACACATGACGGGTATTTTCGACGCAGGGGAATTTAAACTTATCGATGAAGCTGAGACTGAGACATGTTTACGTCAGAGGGAATCTTTTCGGCAACACATGCTAGGAGTAGAATTCGCGGAAGATTGACATTAAAAATCTCCGCCTTAGCATTTGAGCCTTGATGGCTCAATGGTTGAGGCGTTGGTTTAGTAATCATGAGGTCATGGGTTCGAATCCGGTCAGCGCCGTTAAATTGCAAGCTATTGTGGTAATGCTCCACTCTTTGAGAATTATATATAATCACATAGTTGATTGTCGTCATTCCTTGGATAGATTTGCGGTATAACCTTTTATAGCGCACCTTTTGAGCTGTCAATGGTTTATACTAGGAACGTTCAAATTATTTGGATGTAAATTGTACCTCTGTGCTAAGAAAAGCGCAGATAATGACAAAATTTGATTTATTGCCATGTACCATCAGCAACAGAGCATCACTAACTACTACATCGACAGCTATGCGGGAGTAATGGAAGGACCACTGACAATGCCTGTGCTCCTTTTCGATCCATTTTAGTAAAAGTTTTGAGACGAGCACGTCCACAGAGTAAACAAGTTGCAACGCGAGCTGGCGACTTGCGGTGACATGGTGTGAAAGGAACAAAGGGAATGTCACTACCCAATAGAATAGCTTGTACGATTTCGCTTGGATGCTGACACACCGTTTTGATTAGCTATTAAACAATAGAATAACAATAGCGAGCGTAGGGTCAATACGAGGCCATACAAGGATATCGTCGTTGATGCGCAGACTAACATGGTTGCAAGGTCCTGTTATAATGTTTGCAGCTTAATGCCAGTGAGTTTAGAGCATTTTAAGCAATTTATAGGGCTTTGATGATAGTGACTCTAAAATGAGATTTTCTCCAAGGCGCACGCCTTGGGGAAATTTGCAAAAATTGGTCAATTTTTGACAACAACCAAAACCATTCGCAACATGCTTGCCAAGTGTTATTACGATATTTGGGGCTTATTGCCATTGAATTTAAAGCATCTTAAGCAATTTATATGAACGCTTGCAACAAATATGGCGTCAACTGAAAAGGCAAACGAATGTCAGCAACATTTAGGTTGAATTTGAAAACAGAAAGAGTGTGGTTTTTAGAAAAAATGATTGAACTAAATACAATGGCTATTCATTTGAGCGTGTATAAAGCTAGTAGTCTGTTTTACATGGAAATATGCAGAAATTTTGCCTTTTATTAGACGTTCCTAAAACGAAACAGCGGCTACAGAAACATAGACTACATGGTAAACATGTGGGATTTTTTTGTGATCGAATAGATATTCTATCATTTTCCGAATATCGTTCTCACATAAGGGAGGGTAAAGTATTGTTGACTCAGGTTCATCAAACTTCTCCATCGGTTCCTCTTGAAATGGAGGTATTTCATTTGTCGGCTCCGAACTACGTCCGTTTGAATAATTTTGTTCTGTTTAAGAAACCACAATGCTATCCCTTTGTGTACACACATAGCTTTCTTCGACTTACATTGACAAGTAAGGGTTTTATCTTTTTATGATAGATGTACCCGTAAAGAAAGTGTTTTGGTTTTATGGAACTTACCAAGATAGCCTGTTCACGGATTTATCGTCCGCTATCGATGATAACCAATTTGTACAAGGTGTACCTACAGATGTTGAATCTCTTTTCCACAGCGGGAAGCCATCTATTGCTATATTTGATGATTTGATGGAAGTGGCTCCTAATAATATTGGAGTTTGTAACTTATTCACTCGGGGACGACACTTAGATGTATCCGTGCTCTTTTTACTATCCAGGGACCGGAGAAGATGGCACATCATGGTCGCCAACGTCATACGACAAGGCACTTAAAGAAGAAGAAGAACTGTAGTACTCTATATTAGCCTTTTCTTGGAAAAGCTGCAAAACGTCTGTGTCCGACTATTCATTTCCTTTACGTTGCCACATTAAACAATCTGCAAGAGTCAATAGTACAATCCTTATTGGCCGTATATGACTTTTAGTGGATCCTATCCAGCGTGACCACAGTATTTAACACTGTAACAGAAGATGATGCAGAGACAGGCAAAGCTGTGACAATTTCAGACGAACATGCTTCAGACAGTTGACCTAAAGTCTGAGGTGGCCAATTAGAGTTCTCCTCCTTCAAAAAGGCCGGTCCGTGCCACCAAAGATCACTTCCCTGTAAAAGACTGGCCTTGGTGCCGCGAGAAACAATGTCAGCAGGGTTAGATTTGGTAGGAACATAATACCATTGCTCAGGAGTGATCAAAGAACGAATTTCTGTAACCCGGTTCTCAGCGACTAGACCACGGCGAACGAAATCCTAACGACTCGGATTCTCCCACATTACACCGTGTCTATTCAGCAGTTGCCGTCGAACACAACTGACTGAAAGATACCAAATCACGCTGTACATATACAGATCAAGGAATGTACGATTGCACAAGAAAGTATGCTAACTGTACATTGAAAGAGAAACTACGTACAAAGTGCCTTAATTACAGTTCTGTCATGCAAGGTTTGCAATGTTTATGTACGCACGTCAGAGCCTACCATAGTTTGCATACACTAGATGCGGTCATTCCATGGTGAACAAAGCGCTCACAACAGGCTAATGAGTCATATTTGACATAGTTTGCATACACTAGATGCGTACATTCCATGGTGAACAGGGCGTTCAAAATAAGCTAATCAGGCATATTTGACATAGTTTGCATACAGTAGAGGTGTACATTCCATGGCGCACAAAGCGTTCATAATAGGCAAATGAGGCATATTTGACATAGTTTGCATACAGTAAAGGCGGATTTCTTCCTCAATGTTAAAGCAGTTTGTTGTGGGCCGTAATCATCTTCCATCGGCTCTCTGTACTCAGCTCTGTATCGGCTAATGCCATTTTCATCGGCTGTTGCAAAATATGTTGGTTTATCTCTTTGTGTTAACTCCAGACACGTTTCTACTTTTCGCCGTCGGATGTGATCGAGAGGTCTCATAAAAGAGTGAGTCTTTGTCGATTCGGCATTTGGATTGACAAATGGCCTTGGCATATCTTGACTTAACTGAACAAATTCTCAGGCATCATCTGATGAAAATTGTCCAACTTTCAAACAAATATTTCTCGAAAATTTTGTACGACATACTACACAAAGCTTGGTATCAAATTGTAGCCTTTAGTACGATCTACAAAATCTACTATCTTAGATTGTCATAACGAGGCTGCATTTTAAATTAAAGTGCAGCATTCAAATATTGATCCCATGTCGGAAAATTGTGACGGTGGTCCTTAAAGGGTTTATGTCTCTCTTCAAGCACGTTGAGAGTGGCAGTGTAGCGAGAGCAGTAGTAGAGCAGCAACGTAGTGAGAGTGGCAGTGTAGCGAGAGCAGTAGTAGAGCAGCAACGTAGTGAGAGTGGCAGTGTAGCGAGAGCAGTAGTAAAGCAGCAACGTAGTGAGAGTGGCAGTGTAGCGAGAGCAGAAGTAAAGCAGCAACGTAGTGAGAGTGGCAGTGTAGCGAGAGCAGTAGTAGAGCAGCAACGTAGTGAGAGTGGCAGTGTAGCGAGAGCAGTAGTAACATCCTAGAACTCGTCTTAGTTTAGTGAAGCCCAGCTTACAGAGAAAGGTAGAAGAAAGTCAAATTGCAGCTAAGCAGTGTACAGATAGTAAATGACCATACAATCGTAAATTCGATTTGTATCAAAAGGTAAGAGTCAGGTCATTTAGAGGTGGCACCCAACGCTGGGTACCAGGTACAGTTGTTAGGATAAAGGGGCCAAACTCATACTTAGTAAGAGTCCCTGGAAATAGTCGTAGATTCGTCCATGTGGATCAAACGGAAGTCCGTATTCCTGTGGCTAAGAGTGGGAATCTTACAATGATACGAATAAGTAAAGTGTTAAGATGAGAATTACAGTACGATCTTATCACTGCTATACTTATCTCGTAATGTTGGATTCCTCAAGCCACTGGAGTAGACGTCAAACGGAAGTCCGTATTCCTGTGGTTAAGAGCGGGAATCTTACAATGATACGAATAAGTAAAGTGTTAAGATGAGTATTACAGTACCATCTTATCACTGCTATAGCATTCCAAGCATGCAAGTGTCACCAAAAACAGCTTTTGGTGTTATTGTAAACGCATAGTGCACTACAGAATGCACGCATGCCAAGCATGCAAGTGTCACCAAAAACAGCTTTTCGTGCTATTCTAAACGCATTGTGCAACATGAAATGTAAGCATTCCAAGCATGCAAGTGTCACTGAAAATAGCTTTTGGTCCTATTCTAAACGCATTGCGCACCATGGATTGTAATAACTCGAAGCATGCAAGTGTCACTAACAATATTTATCGCCAGTCCGGTCTTAATTGCCATGACTAAGTAACATCAGTGACAGGCTCCCGCAATATTTATCGCCAGTCCGATCTTATTTGCCATGACTAAGTAACATCAGTCGCAGGCTCCTGCAATATTTATCGCCAGTCCGATCTTATTTGCCATGACTAAGTAACATCAGTGACAGGCTCCTGCAATATTTATCGCCAGTCCGGTCTTAATTGCCATGACTAAGCAACATCAGTCACAGGCTCCCGCAATACTGTGGTCTACTATCGTCTACTCTGGTCTACTATCATCTACTCTGGTCTCCTATCATCTACTCTGGTCTACTATCATCTACTGTGGTCTCCTATCATCTACTCTGGTCTTCTATCATCTACTCTGGTCTACTATCATCTACTCTGGTCTACTATCATCTACTCTGGTCTACTATCGTCTACTCTGGTCTACTATCGTCTACTCTGGTCTACTATCATCTACTCTGGTCTACTATCGTCTACTCTGGTCTACTATTGAGCAAGGCTTTGTGCTATGTGCTCCTTGGTCTCATGGGGGAAATCTGGTTTGGTGTTCCGTGATAAATTGGATAGATTCGATTTAATTTTCCAGCCAAGTAGTAATTCAGCAGGGCTAGTCCCTGTGGCGCTATGGGTAGTACTACGATAAATCAGCAGGAATCTATGCAGGCAATCTGCCCACACAGCTGGATCTTTGTTACCTTCCAGTAGCAGAAATGCCTTCTTAACTTCCTGATTCACTCTTTCACAACTCACACTTTCTTTAAATGGATCTCTCAATATTATGGTGTTTTCAGAGGGAAAGTGGCCATATTGCACATATAAATCGTAGAATTAGCTAAGAAACAATTTTACGTTCCTCTCTAGCTTAGTGTGTCATCATCATCAGGTAAACAAGATTGTATTTCATGACATTATTGTTTCCGAAACTCACACTTTCTTTAAATGGATCTCTCAATATTATGGTGTTTTCAGAGGGAAAGTGGCCATATTGCACATATAAATAATAGCTTTATAGACAAACCAAATCTAAATCGTAGCAAAATCTAACAACCGATGAAACTTTAATTTGTTCATTGATGTTCATAATACGAAGCCAAAAATTTTCCATTTCTTGAAACTCTTTTGTGTTTCTTCTATGGCCCATCTCTTTAGACTCTCCAACAGCAGTCAGTTAGCATATTGATGTCCCATCTTCCCTTATAACGTTCCCACGTCACCTTCAGATCCTGATGAAATCTCTCACCTTGTTCATTACTGACTTTGGGGAATTTGGAGTGCATTGTTATGACTGGATCGGCTGCAATTTGATTGTTAGTAGAAGTAGCCACTCAGACAACGGTGAAAACGTTAATAAATTTTATCAAATGACAGATCGAAGGATATGGATAACATCAGCTGACTGCCAAATTATCAGTTATTATTATTTCATCCAAGCGAGCGATGAAAAGGACCTTTGATAGATTCACAGACGAGTTTTCGAGTAACAGCTTACAAGTCAGTTGGGAGCTTTTTCATGAGTTTTGTAGAATGAACAGAAAATTTTTGCGAGTGTTGTCCATCCTAATTTCAATTTATCCAAGACTTTTTTTATTGAACCATTTCTGAAAGTTTTTAAAGATTTTTATTTTTCTTTACAAGTATTATGGCTTTATTTTCAAATTTATTGCTTAATTAGGCTTCCATAAAATGGAACAACCCGAGTTCACTTTTTGATTTTTGCCACGCCACCCCATTTTGGCACTTTTTTGTACCGTGCCCAGACACACAGTAGAGTGGATCCGCTCAACAAATTTGAACATGTTCAAACTTCACTAGACCTTGCTATACAAGGCTTGACAACCCTCGACTTCTCTATACAAGGTGTACGAACGGGCTCGGCTTTTGACTCGACAAAAGTCGTGCAAAGTCTAGTTGAAAGTCGAGCCCGTTTGTACAGGGCTTTAGAACAATAGATTTGTAGAGTGGATCCGCTCAACAAATTTGAACATGTTCAAACTTCACTAGACCTTGCTATACAAGGCTAGGTATAAGATTATCTAAACTATCACGTTCACGATCCAATTCCTGACTGATGAATAAGTCTTCTACCTTCTGACTGTAAGTAAGTCCTGACTTCTTAATACGAGTAGCTAGATACTTAGGACAAACCCTACTACGACGACACTGTCCAAGAAAATTGATTGATCCTCTACACGTGCGAATTCTCCCTCGTAGACGAATGATCTTGTTCAGACTTCGAATCTGACTTTGATTATACCTCCTGCGAAAATACTTAAAAATTCAAAAAATGAAGTGAAATACTTTTATTTTCTTTTGTAGATTTCAAATTTATCATCTCAAATTCCCTCTTCCCAATTCTCAGATGCATATATCAAATGCAAATCCAGTAATTGACAATGGATAAGGGTAGGGGTAGACTTCGACAACGTGGGTAGGCATCAGTTTTCCTGTACAATACAATCTCAGTCGCCCACATCCACATTGTTGTTGTCATTGATAAACAATCTCAATTCAAAAAATGAAGTGAAATACAAAATATTATGGAATCAACAAGTATAGTAGCACAGAAAGATGATTTATAATAATTAGGCAACTAAAGCTGTGATGGCCGATTGGTTAAGGCGTTGGACTTGAAATCCAATGGGATCTTCCCGCGCAGGTTCGAACCCTGCTCGCAGCGATATCAGTGTACTTTTGCATTCACCTGTTCTATGGTTTATGACTTCATATAGGGAATAATATGAAGTAATTAAGTATTGCAATACATGAAACGCTTCATAATAATGAGAGCTCTTTTGATTTTCCGATTGAGAAAGAGTTCAGTTGGAGAATCTTTAGTAGAACAGTGCGGTACAGAACGATAGTCTTGGAGAAAAGCAGGGAGTTCGTTTTTCCAGTTTCTTGACTCCGTGGAGGCCGTGCGAATAAACGCGAGGAGAGTGCAATTGAAGCGTTCAACTTTGGCAACAGCTTGAAGCCATTAAGATGTGACTTTCCTATGTGTAATTTTATGATTCTTAAGATAGGATGAAAATTCATGAGTGAAGTGCATTAAAAGTTGAATTCTACGTTATATCGCTAGTTTTTGTATCCAGGTAGAAATTTGCGATTCTAGTGACAGCAGACATAATTTATTTCAGTTCTCTGCGTCACGTTTTACATCCTACATTCATGGCTATAAACTTGATAACGTTTCTTCTTCTGGTTTAGGATAGAATGGTGAAGTGCATTAAAAGTTGAATTCTACGTTATATCGCTAGTTTTTGTATCCAGGTAGAAATTTGCGATTCTAGTGACAAAGAGAGATGTCACATTTTATTAAAAAGGCTTATCTGGCATATTTTGGAAAACCCGTGGGAGATCAAGAAGAGCCATGGGCTTGCCATGCTGTTCGCTCCATTTGTTACAGCTTGCTTCATGCACGGGCCAACAAGAAGCCAAATCGTCACTTAAGATTTGGAATACCTATGGTGTAGTGTGAGCCATCAAATCACAACACTGATTGCTACTTTTACTTGGTGGATACAAAAGGTTTCAGCAAGAAAAATTGTCGACTAAACACACCGTCACTTTTGAACAAACATTTCGTACGCCATGACACTCGACTTGGATATTTTAACCGTTTAAAGCCATTCCTTTATTCATGCAACTTAATGAAATTGATGATATACTTTTTTCCTTGGATACACGAGAACATAATAATTGGTAAATTTTAAGCAAAAATGCTAATGTGAACCTACCACTTGTTTAAGAAGTACCTCTAGAGTAAATTTCAGTCTGGAATGAATTTTAGCCGCCATCCTTGGTCGAGCCTCGATATTCTTTAGAATGTATTATTTTACACCGAAACATATGTTAAAATAGTACAATTATCGTTTTAAATTGAATTACTGTCACCTTAAGGGGGAGCTTACGACTGCAGTTACAAATTCTCGAATGTAGAATGCCCCATTAATCAGATATACAAAATACTCATTATTATATTGTATAGACTACTTTTACCAATGAATTTTGAGGTTGAACTACATGCTTACGTTATTGGCACAGTTCATTTAGCCCTTTCCTTCGTATGTATCTAAGTTTTCAGACCACCTTTCCCATGCTGCTGATCTTGCTCTACCGACCGCTCTTTTTACTTCCCTATTTCTCCTCTTGTATTCTTGTTTGTCAATTACATTTCCTGATCTTTGCCAAACTTTAAAAGCTACCCTTTTCTCCCTGACTTTCTCCTGAACATCGTCATTCCACCACCAAGTCTCTCTTTCTCTACCTCTTTTACCTGTGGTTAGCCCACACACATCAGTTGCTGCCTTGATGCAAGAGCATTTCCATTCTACACATATCTACATATTTGTGGAATATTTAGTTTAAAACAGGCTTGGTAACAAGCATCCAAAAGTACAAAAAGACCACTTGCCACTTATAAATGTTCTATAATGCTTATAAAAAAGATTTTGTGTCCTCATTTCAGTGTCATCATGAGTCATAAATACTGCAATACAGATAAGATTCCAAGTGACCAGCATTCACTGATGCATACATGCATACACGTCATATGTAATCTCAAAGAATTGTAAGCAAATAATGTTCATAGTAGTAAAATGACATTGAAGTGCATATGCAGATAAAGAGTTTGTCTTCCTCTGGCGCTAATGCACCCAAGGTCAACTATTCGATGTAGTTGATGAAAATCGTTACCATTTGTAAGTAATTTATTGGTACAATGTATGTCTCTTCGTGTTCCTTGTTAGCTTACAATAACAAAATTTGATGCCTGACGTAAATTATGATAAGCCGCAATTTGCTTCTAGAAATTAATGACACATTAAAGAAGCAAAAAAGAGAAGGTAAAACCTTTACAATTATGGCACGCTACATACCGAGAAAGATGTCTACGCACACAACCAAATGACAGATATCATGCAAAGTGGGGCCGTTTCTTACCGTCCGAAAGACTTAACGTTGATCAATCGCCATTGCCGTTCGTCATGGATGCAAAGAAGACCTACGAATTTGTTGAACCTGGCAAAGGACACCAACATAACACCTGGATAAGTCAACCAGGTACTATGATAATTTTTTAACAAAGGAAACATTAATCACAACAGGAAGGCAATTAAGGACACAAACACATGAATACATGACGGAAGAACTTAACAACTCAATACAAAGAATGCTCTCTTAACATTACCCCCCTCTACAACAAACAAGCCTCCAGGCTTGAGACAGAAAAAGTAGCACGATAAAAAACACATGAAACACAGAGGCTTAAACATAGAAGAACATAACATTTGCACAACTAAAACACAAATCTGGAATAATGACTTACAAAAAAAATGGATTCCATTGGTTAGGCGAAGATCAAGTTAGAAACTTTGATATAGACCAAGTGGATATTGGTGATGACATAGGCTACATCTTCGAAGTGGATCTGGAGTATCCTTATCATCTCCCATGATCTGAATGGAAACTACCCTCTAGCTTCAGAATTGTTTACCATCACCGAAGAGCTCCTCCCTCTGTATCAACAACAACTACGACAAGACATGCACCTTAAAACAGCACCCTTAACCAAATCAACGCCGACTCTCTAAAATTTTGGAATAATTACTTCAAGGTTTATTAAAATGACTCATAGTATCTCAGATGTTAAAAACTCATGCAGAGTGTACTGACCACGTACCTAGCGTGGTTTCTGGAAGTGTGAGTTGAAAATGATAAAAAGGCACTTACCACTATTAAATATTTTCACCTCTTTTTCCACAAAGGGCACTCGAGACTAAAAAGTGATCTTTCATACCAAAAACCCCACCCCAATTACTTTTTGACTTGGCCTGCTGTTCCTGTATGGGGCGTGTGAATGGTACTGAAATTTGCATAAGTTGGTAGATAATGTTAGGGCGCTCTAATTTTTGACAAAAAAATCATTTGAAAGCGATGTTTTGTCAATAGTCAACATTGCAGATGAAGTAGTACGTTAAATAGACAGATTCCAGCTGACGTCACATGTTTACGTTTTTCACGTATGCGCAATAGCTGGCAGTCAACCAAGACCGAGCAATGTTTTCGATGCTCCTTTCGCCTTATCAACAAGTAGACGTTTTATGCACGTTTTCTGGGGACATCAAGGAATGGCTTCAGTTCTGGGGGCAATTTAATAACAATGTACACAGGGACGAACTACTCGACGATGGAGACAAATTTCAGTATTTGTTACAAAGCCTAACAGGTAAGGCTAAAAACGTTATTTCTGGGTTTCAGCCTACTGGGACAAATTATCTAAAGGCTGTTGAATTGCTTAAGGACAGATTTGGCAGAGAAGATGTCCTGATAGATCTTATCATACGAGGGTTGCTTAATTTTCCTCTTAACTGGTATTTGGATATTTGCTTTTCTGTTTTATGCAGCTGATCAATGGAAATTGGCAGTAGACCCCCTCATCAATATTTCATGTTGGGTCCTATATGCTGCATTTTGGTTGCTGTCAACACCCCCCCACCTTTGCTGTTACATTAATGGAGTCATAGAAATAGAGCAGTATGTATTCACCATACCCTCTCCCCACGGAATATACCCACGCTTTTCTAGTATCCCCATAAAATGGGAATGGAAACATTCGAAGTGTTTCTGAATATCCTGAAAGTCACCGAAGACAGCCAGCGAAGGGACGTTTTACTCAGCTATCTGAAAGGTAATGTACTACGGGTCATTCGATTGGAGTTCGATATTAACAAGGGAACATATAAAGAGCTTTGCTGTTTGTTAATTAATCGCTATTCTGATGAAATTGTCGAGAAAAGACGACTTGATACCGTCAACTTGAAATTAAAGGAGTGCCAGGACTTGAATGATTACAAGTCGAAATTATTAGCGGCGATATGGTAGTTCTGTTGTGCGCTGCATTCTTCGTGGGCAGAGAAAGAGGCAAGGAGAAAGAACACAAAGTTTTAACGAGCAAGAAACAAATAATCTTTTCTCCCCTCATTTTTAGTTAAAGATTACAGATCTTATGGTTATTACAACGTCTTATGGTTTTCTCTTTGGTTTCTCTTTGGTTTTCTTTGTATTTTTTTTTCTTCTCTTTTTATTGTGTATATGTTATATCTTCCCCTGTTGTATATAGAATTTCTCTAAGCTTCTTCTCCATAAATATATAAATCTTGTAGCATCCAAAACACATTTTTCTTAATTTGTCTATGAGGAAAAGAATAACAAGATTTTCATTAGTAATCGTGTCTGAAAGTAATATATATATAATTATTTAAATTACTCAAATAAATTTCAAGGAAAACGGTAATTCAAAGAACTCTCTCAGAACTTATATAACTATTTTATAAGATGGCAATGGAAGGTGCCTCAGAAAATTTATTTTTATTTAAAAACATCAGGGAGTTATTCGTGTATTAGCATCGCCTCGAGTGAGCTATGCGCGGAAGAAAAAGCTGATAGTTCAACGAGGTGGCTTTTTGTCTACGCTGATACCGGCCGTCGTTGGATTATTATCAAATCTGCTTTTTAAGCCATAAAACAGTTACCGGCAGTAGTAACTTCGGGTATGCAGTCAGTACATCCATTGAGTCATACGCAACGTATGGTTCTTGTGCCCGAAACATTATACCATTCGTTGGCGAAGTTCACACACATTCAAAACTCTCTGTTTGAGAGGAAGTGTTGTGACCTAAATCATCTTGTTTCGATGTGGATGTTTCTTGTCCAGTTAACAAACTTTCCCGCAAAAAAAACCAGTCTCTTTTCCAATCAAATCCTACTTTCAATGACCTTGTGATAAGTTTGGGAATCTTTGAATTTGATGATTCTCCTTCTCTGTGGCTCCTTTTCTTTCTCTTCAGCCTCTTTGACACTGTCGGTGAATCTGCACTAGACATCAGGGAACGTTTGGAAAAATGATTTTCTTTTCACAATTTTCTGATGTTGCTTCACAGACATTTTGTCATGGAAAACTGACTACAAAAGCATTGTTAAGTTGTGTCAGTTATAATAGTTTTGTGCAGTGACATCTGAATCTGTTTTTGCCGATTTTTCTTTGAAAAAAAATTAATTTGACCTGACAACAGCTTGGAATTACGGCTTCAAAGAAACTTCAATTCTTCTAAACCTTAAATGTGTCGAACCCTGAAAATGTCCATGGTGCACAATGCGTTTAGAATAGCACCAAAAGCTGTCTTTAGTGAAACTTGCATGCTTGCAATGCGTACATTGCATGGTGCACAATGCGTTTAGAATAGCACCAAAAGCTGTTTTTAGTGACACTTGCATGCTTGGAATGCGTACAATCCATGGTGCACAATGCGTTTAGAAAAGCACCAAAAGCTGTCTTTAGTGAAACTTGCATGCTTGCAATGCGTACATTCCATGGTGCACAATGCGTTTAGAATATGCTCCAACAGAAAAACGTTCTAAAAAGAAGTTGTAGAGGGGGAAATTATCTACGAATTGGTATAATTTGTTCAACTATCACTCTAATATTGAGGTTTTTATACTTCTTCGAATTCGTTAAAGTTAAAATGTCAACAATATTCCTAGAAACCTTATGGTAAAAACTCCACTCGAGTGTTCTTAAATTCGAGAAAATACGTCTCGTAGAAATGCCTGTAAGTTCGAAAACAAGGTAAAAATATCACATAACCTTTAAAAGTAAGCGAAGCAGACAGAGTATGAAGACAAAAGTGTACGAAGCAGACAGTGTATGAAGTCAAAAATAAGCGAAGCAGGAAGTATATGAAGACAAAAGTAAGCGAAGCAGACAGAGTATGAAGACGAAAGTGTGTGAAGCAGACAGAGTGTGAAGACGAAAGTGTGTGAAGCAGACAGTGTATGAAGTCGAAAATAAGCGAAGGAGGAAGTATACAAAGACAAAAGTAAGCGAAGCAGACAGAGTATGAAGACATACATGTAAATATAAAAGCAAATGAACTTCAATCTTTATTATCTTAGTTAAGCCTAGTATCGGTAGAGTATCCTCAAAGTTAAGCCCTACAGGCTACAATTTGGTGGTAGTGCAAACATATTATCATGCTGTAGTGTATTTCTGTGAACCTAGTTTAAACAGAGAAGAAGAGACCTATGTGCTAACAGAGATTATTAGACAGCCTTGTAGTATTTCCTTTCTCGAATAATTTGTTGTTGTGGATCTGTACTGTACTGTCTTTAGATATGCAACTGATTCCTCTAGAATTTTCCAGACTAAGCCTTGATCATGAAGAACATCATCTGGCAAGAGGCAGACAGAGCAATATTTCACTTTACCACTGTTCACATAAATGAACACAGGACAAAAAGGTTTAAGATTATGAGTTCCAATAGTAACTTGAACTTTGTCTTGTACAAAAATGTTACAGTTTTCAGCAAAGTCAACCAAAACTATAGCTTCCTGTTCAGTTAACCTTTCCTTCAATTCCAATGATTTTAGAGCATTTTAAGCAAATTATAGGTCTTTGAAGATAGTGACCCTAAAATGAGATTTTGTCCAAGGCCTTGGCCAATTTTGCAAAAATTGGTCAAATTTTGACAATCACCAAAACTAGTTCCAACATGCCTGCCAAGTCCTGTTAACATGTTTCCAGCTTACTGCCAGCGATTTTAGAGCATTTTAAGCAAATTATAGGTCTTTGAAGATAGTGACCCTAAAATGAGATTTTGTCCAAGGCGCGCAGAATTTCCCAAGGATAAGGTAATCCTCCGCGAGGGGAAATCTGTGCAAAGGCTCTGGATTTTGACTCACGGCCAATGCGAAGTTGTCAAAGCCATTGACGAAGACGGCCATCAACAACTTGCGGTTTTAGAGACCGGTGCGGTTTTCGGCGAAATGTCGTTCTTCCGTCCCGGCTTCATCTGCACCATTCTGGCCCCAAGTGCCTCTCCAGCACAACTTTGGTTCCTTTCATCGGTGGAAGAAGAATGAGAAGGAACGGCAGTCACGACGACCACACCGTTTTCCATGAAGCCGAACGGCGCCGTGAAGCGCTCCGCGGCCCAGAAAACGTCCTCGAGCGCGGCTGCCGTCAACACCTCGTTTCGAGTCGCAACGGCGGCCACGCCGACGACGCGGCGCACGGGTTCATCCATGGCGGCCAGGCGTTTGCCGAGCGCATCCTGTACAGACTCCTCGACGTTAGCATTCGGTGTGCTGGCGGGCGTTCGCACCATTTCGACAAGGTGCCCTTGCTGGAAGCCGACGACCTGTCGGGTTTTTCCGAAGCTGACCGCGCCGTTTTGGCATTTGCCGACCTGATGACGGAGAAAGCCCGCGCGATCGGCATGGCGGACTCGACCTTCCGCAATGCCAGCGGCTGGCCCGATCCGGAGCACCGGATGACGGCGCGGGATCTTGTTACCCTGGCGATCGCGACGATCCGTGATTTTCCGGAGTTTTATCCGATCTATGCCGAGACCACCTTCACCTACAACAAGATCAAGCAGCAGGAAGTTTTCATATACTCTTGTGAAAAACAAATGTATTATTAAATGACACAAAAATTAACTATTAAAGTGTAAATGATAAACTACCACGCTTTTTGAAAGCTGAGGGAGGGGAGAGAAAAAGTCGTAAGACTTCCATAATCATTGAAATTAGGAGTTTCTTAGAAGGGGGGAGGGTTCAGGCAGCATTTAAAAATTTCAGAAGTAAAAGTGAAATTTTTTAGTATTTATAATTGTTTGCTTGTATCAGCGGTAGATACCGCACGGACAGCGACCTCTGATGAGGTGAAGGATCTGCTACGCGAAGCGCTAGACCTCAAGGACGTTGTCGCGGAGCAGGCCCTGGATCTTCGGCTGCTCACAAAAAGCATGATCGGAAGTGGGGGCGACGACACATGAGGTATCCCGCGACGGAGAAGCTGGAGATTATTCGCCTTGTCGAGCAATCACATCTGCCAGCAATACGCATATTGGACACGCTCGGCATCCCACGTACGACTTTCTATCGTTGGAGGAGGATCTGCAATATTCTAAGCACCGCTTAGACCATGAAGTTGAAACTTTCAGGACATATTGAGAGGGATGTTGAAAAGCGTACCGAGAAAATTTACCATGCAATAAATCGGTCATCAATATTTTGGCCATAGCTTTTTCTATAATTATCAAAAGCATAATAAGACAACGAGTCATGGGCTGTTTTCTTCTATACGACTGGCTTGTCATCAGACAAATTTTAATCGTTTTTTGTAAGACACTAGAGATTGTAATGACTTGTTTGGCCAGGGGCGTACTCGTAGGCATGACCGGCGTACTTAGCGGCAGATAATCAATCTCTGTCAACCAATCTTCTTCCGTACGTATACCCAGTACAGCAAACGGTGCCCAAATCTTTGCCTGATAGGGAAGACCGCTGCTGGGATGTTGGTAACCTGCGAATGATTTATTCACACTTTTGTTCTAATACTCTAAAACTCTGAAAAAATATACAGCACACAAACCCCATAGACTCTTGAATTGTTCTAAATTTTGAAATTTTCAAACATTACATGTAACAATGAATTATCATTTTTATATTTAATCGAGAATTCCTAGATTCTTGTGTGGACATGCACAAATTTGTGATCAACAGAAGAAGTGGCAAAATGTGTTCTTATGAACAAAATGTGCCAGTTCTACGTATATTACTACTTTTGCTATATTATCAGAAAAGCACATCTGCAGTTTCTTGGGTACAGCTCAACTTGAAATCTTAATTTTTTTTTTTTTTTTGGGGGGGGGGGCTGATAGGTGACATACCCGAGGATCGGCACACCGATTGCAATAAGGAAATAAGGGATTCTCGTTTGCCAGTCGGTAAACATAATTCTGTCAAAGACGACCCGATTTCTATACCGAGGTATATGATGTAAGACACAGTTCCCGTAACTTTATCTGGTGCCAGGGGGTCACCGAGTTTGAAATACAAATCAGTCGTGACAGATATATGTTGACTACAAAGAGAGAATTAGCCGAACCTGCTAAAAAGTAATCGTCTAAAGGTACGCCGCTAAACCGCCACAAGCCGATTCGCCGCGCTGCCACTCGGTCGTTACGCCCGACTTGGCGGGAGAATGCGGGTGCCTGACAGATCATGAGGAATGTGCCAGAATCAGCGAATGTTCTATCCGTTGTCGCTGGTGACCAATCTCAGAATCCAAAGACGACTTCTTCGCCCAAACACTTGAGCATGTCGCCGGCAGAGTGTTCGATGAGCGAAGAAACCGCGTGTTCTATGACAAGTTCGTGCGATCCGGGTCCGCATCGTCAACGCGACCCCCGGCGCGATCTACGTCACGTTCACGGCCCAGGCCGAAGAGCGCATCAACGTCGCGCCCTGGTCTTTCGCGATCAAGGAGGTGCGAAGCGGCGTCTACGACTACCAGATCTTCATAGAAGGACGGCAGGACTTCCCTGCGAAGTGGCACAGCCACGGCCCGACCGGGAAGGTCACCCTGCGCGACGGGCACCGCTACGCCTGGCGCTGGCGCAAGGAGCTATTACCCTCGAAAGCACGAGGCGACAAGGCATAGCCCATGGCGTGGTACGCACCATCCACAACCACCTCCCAGGAGGTAAAGGAGCGTCCGGTTCTACATCTGGACGGGCCGCTTCTTGCCGAAGCGCTGGAGCGACTGGTCAAGGGCAGCGAAACCGTCGGCGGGATGGAGCGCTTGCTTGAGGCGCTAAATCTGAAGTCCGATCTGTTCCGCGGGCTTCTGGGTGGCGGCAATGCCTCATCCCTTCAGGCCGACCGTTTCCAGGACCAATTGTTCTGGCTGGTTTGCAGGTGCCAACTGCCTAGGGGTATCTCATGGGGCGCCTGGGGCTATTCCTGGGATCCAGGAAGTGCTCTGGGCGCATGGTGAGATACCCTGGGCCCATCACTGGGAAAAAAAGATTCCCATTCTTGACTTCTAAGCTGCTAAATGGATCTGGGGAAGGCTCCCTTACAAACTACTAAAGGATCTGGGTAAACTCCCTTACAAGCTACAAAATAATTTGCTCACGCACACACATTTAAAGATGGCCGAGGCCTGTGCCGCCGCTGGCGCCCAGTTCGTCTTCAAAGGCTCGTTCGACAAAGCCAACCGCACCTCGCTCAACGCAGCACCTGCACTGGGTCTTGAAAAGGGGCTAGAGGTCCTGCAATCGGTCAAGGATACCATCGGCGTTCCGGTCATCACCGACGTGCACGAAAAAGAGCAATGCGCCCCGGTGGCCGAGGTCTGCGATATCCTGCAGATCCCTGCGTTTTTGTGCCGCCAAACCGCTCTTTTTTGAGCCTATAGAAAACTCAGAGCCACCTACTTAGAGCAGTCTTTTGTCACAACTTCTCCTGTCTATGTCCTCATTTTTTACTGAACCAAGTGGCAGCTTTTGAAGCTTTGCACATGCTGCAATTATGTTTGTGTAACGCGTGGAGTCGTGAAGTCGTGAAGTCGTTATGAAGTCATGAAGTGGTTATGAATTCGTAGAGAACTTTTGCATCTTTTCGGGAATTTTTCTCTGGATAGCTAGCATTTTCTAAACATTGTTTGGTGACGGATAGATGCCGGCGAAAAGCCCAGCGGCAAACGGAGAGTTCAGGAGATTGACGGCGATGCTTGTCGGGCCGCCAATGTCGAACCGGAACACAGCCCGGTCCTCCTTTGGCAGGATCGTTCCGGAAATCTGACCGCCAATACGAATTCCCTTTGCCGACTTCGCACTGTTGTTAGGCTCTGCCCGGTCCGCGCTGGCGATGAAGCCAAGATCGAGCCGATAAGGCTAAACAGACAGCATGGCGATTGATCTTCACCTTGCTAAAGGATCGTTCATCCTGCGCCACGGATACAGGGGCGGCGAGTCAGAGCTGATACGCTCTGCACAGTGTAGGGTAGACTGCCTGGTGCTCGTGTGCGAATATGGCAGCTGTTCTGGAAGAATTTACGTTTTTTGACGCAATCATAGTGGCGAAGATTTCTAATTTAGCCATAAGGACTTCTGCTACAATTCTATGGGTGGGTGGAAATAATTTGCAAATATCTTCAACTGTCTGTTGGCTTGACCGACGAGGAAGGCAGTGCTTTCGAATAGCGAACTTTTTACGAACTGACCCCTGCCGGTTTTGTGACGTTCCTCAACATCGATTAACAACATTTGACCAGTGGCCCCGTTTCGTTACTGGCGACAACCGAAGTAAGCACATGGATTGGAATTCCGCGGACGAATATTTCCGACAACAAGAGGTTTGGCTGTCGATGGAGAGTGCTGCCGAACGGGAAAGGCTTGCTGCTAGGCGACAGATTGAAAAGCAAGGGGGGTGTCCGCGAGCGCGACGGTGCGGACGGTCGGGGACGCGACCGCGGATGGGGGCGCGCAGCGAGCATCGGTGCTGCTGGCCCCGGACCCGTTGGGCTGCCCCGTCGTCAGGGTTGTCGCCGCCCACAGCAGGGCGAGCAGCGGGAGGATGCCCGTGAGCACCACGAGCATGCCACCACGGGCGAGCATAAGGCTGATCTGCACCACCGCGACGATGATCGCGACGACGCCGAGGATGATGACGAGCAGCGCGCCCATTTGTCCATGAGAACAGATGGGAACATCGACCGGTTGACGCCTTTGGGAAGCAGGTCGACAAGCTCGCGCTTGTTTAAGAACATCGAGATCACAACGATGATGGCAGCAAGCCAGACCAAACGCTTGTCGATCGGAGGAGCGGGAATCCATCCGCGGATAAAAGCGAAACCGGTAAAGAACAATTACTCAGGGTGCTCCAAGGCGGACTACATTTACTAAAGGTTCCCAATACAGAATAGGAAGCATATATCTCTTTGGGGAACTACCATAGTAATTACTGGAATAAATTCACATTAATAAGAATTCGCCACAAAAACAGATTTTTAACATTCTTCATCAGTACCACAAAAAACCCAAACAGTATCCATGTTTTTCTACATCAAAATATTCTATACTGCATTGTCTCATTTGTGTTTAAACTATCAATGAGTCTGTCGGACGACGGGTATAAGAGAAAAAGACAATGTTTAAATCTAAAAACTCTTTTACTATTAAACTGTTGACTACACAGGCACCCGCCCGCAGGCCTGATCCCGCCCGATGGCGCCCCAATCCAGCGCCTCGATCGCTTCCGCCGTCCGCGCGTCCAGATCCCGGGCCGTCTGATAGTCGAGAAAATGGCTCAGGTCCGTCGAGATCACGATCCGCGTTTCCGGACCGCCCCAGAGCGCCTCCAGCACCGCCGCCACCTGCTGTCGGTGCATCGATTCGAGCTCGGCGGCGAGGAGGCCATCCGTGCGGGGTTGTGGTGCTTGTTGTGCTGCTGTCCGGCCCATACCGCGACAAAAATTCCGTATTCGAATGTGCCCATACACCGCGCAAGCAATACCTGGGCCAGGAAAACGATGGCTGCGCTCGATACCCGGATCAAAACCACAATCAACGCCATGCGTTGAGAGACGGCGTTGTCGTCACTGCCGGACAAAATTTCATCGGCTTTCAGCAGAAAAGGATTTAACTTTTCCTGCAAGCGTTCCGGTATCAGTCGTTCAGCCAGTTGTAGAGTTCTTGATTGCACTTTGTATGGAGAACTAAGAGTGCGGTATGGCCACCTACAAAATTTAAGAGTAGTAGGGGATTGGAATTTTACCACTAATAAACTAGACCACATCACGGTCAATGGCCTAAGTGAAGGGGTGGAACACCCTGAGGCCCAGAAATTTATTGATAAACCATTACATGTGGATATATATAGGGCTGACAACCCAAGGGATATTACCCCCACATTCACCCACGGGGCCGGAGCATCGCAGGCGCGTTACCATACGTGGCTCGCCCTTATGATCTGTCGGTGGCCACTCACCCAAAGCATCTTTTGCAACTAAAATCTGTTGAATTATTTCACCAGCTTTAAGATTTCTTACTAAACACTGTGTTCCTGTATGACAAAACCGACATGTTAATGTACAACCAACTTGCGATGATACACAAGCAGTGGTACGTGTTTCGGTATGACTTAAAACTTACTCCACTATAAGACCATCATGCAAACGTACCGCATTTTTTACCGTACCATCGTTACTGCGTTGCATGTAATAATTATAATTATAATTAAAGTATAAATAATAATAATAATAAAATAATTGATTCATTGGTTGTGTCTATCTGGATTAAAGATATCTAGCTAGTCAGAATTTTAGTACAATAATTTATCTAAATTATTGCTGGCAAAATTACAGTTGTAAGAAGTGGTTGTCTCAGTTTCTGAAAAAAAACAAACAACATAATTACGAAGCTTGATAACAAATGCGATAATTTATCAAATTGTTGTTGCAATTTTATAGTATTTTAACCGCGCCGACAACAACGGCGACGCCAACGGCGACGGTCGCGTCAACGTCAGCGATGTGATCCCCCTGATTCACAGCGTGCTCGGTATTCGCGCCCCACGTTACGATTGCGAATCGGCCCTCGACGTGAACGACGACGGCGGCGTGAACTTGAGCGACGTGATTCCGCTCATGCAGTGGCTCTTCCTCGACGGACCGTACCTTCGAGGGCCGTTTCGCGACTGTGGGTCGCGGGGGCCCTGTCTCGAGGCTTCTCCAGTGCAATAACGCTGCCTAAGTAAAGAGCGATTTGAGTACAATGTATTAATTATTTATTTTTTTTTGTTTTAGGCCAGGGCACTTCATATCGAAGGAGTTCTTGTAGATACTTCAAAAATGGCTTATTTGATTGGAATTTAAAAGAGCTAATGCCCTTTTTAATGGTCCAAAGTGATTGGAGGGCAACTAAACCCCTTCCCACGGCCACCATTTCCCCAAAGACATTCAATCAAAATTTGAGATAGCTTTTTTGTGATGCGCTGGGCGCGGAAGGCGTGGCGCGAGAAGCACGTCCGGGTCGGCAAGCCGCTCAACAAGCTGCCGTATCCCGACGGCGCTTTCGACGCTGTCTTCACCGTCTCCGTCCTGATCCACGTGCGCCCGCGCGACCTCGAACGCGTGCTCGCGGAGCTCTGGCGCGTGAGCGGCGGACATCTCGTGCACATCGAGAGCAACGACATCATCGAGTATGTGGATGGCGCCTTCGACGGGCCGAAGCTGTTCCCCAGCTGACAAATTCGTTATTTGACAACGTCATTAGTTGGTAGAGGGAATGAGGTCTGGGAACTAGGCAAAGCAGCATGTGTTTCGAGACTTAGATCAAGTATCGTAGGCCCCTAACTTTGAAACCCGAGTAAAATGCCAAGGTTTCAAGATTTTCCATGGATTCATCTGCCTTGGCGTTTGACGAACGTCTATCTGCAACTATGCTAGGAAATATTTTCTTTGAATCGAAATGGTACCACTAGCACGCAATGCAGCTTGGCCAAACCCCCCACACAACCACCCACCACCCCCCCCGCCCAAGACCACCAAACCACACCAAGCACAAACGCAAAACAGATTTCGCCCGAGACCGGACTTTTTGTATCGAGGCATGCGGCGCCGATGTCCGTACCGGGCAGCCGCATCACCGCCGGCAGGTGGGCGTTGTCCGCGGGTTGCGCCGCCGGCGCCGCAGCGACCAGCAACAGCACAACCAGCCGCAGCGCGCCGATCCTAGTTGACCGGGTGCCGGGGCAGAATCATATGAGTGAATTGTTATTTGTTTCCATACAATTTATTGGTAAGAAAATACTAAGCTTAAAAGTGCCCAGTTTTTCTATGGAAAAATGGCTTTCTAAGTCTGAAATGATTATTTCCAACAGAGGAATATAATTGACTATTCATGATATTCCTTATGTGAACTGAGTGGTACTTTAATCCACTTTGTTTGCAGTTTTCAGACCATAATTTTGGAACGAAAGGAATTCACAGCTCTCTAGCATGTGAAACATGACCGGGTCGAAGGATTGATCTATGTCGCCGACCATCACCGCGCCGTCGATCTGGATCTGAGCGGCGCGAATTGCCCGACGCTGCTGACCAATTGCTACGACGATCGCGGCACCCCCTGCGTCCTGCCCGACGATGCCGCCGGCCAGCAGGCGCTGGTGGCGCGGCTGAAAGACGGTTCGGTGCAGGCCACGGTAGACGCCACATCCACAGAAACACTGGGCGAGCGATTGCATCAACCCCAAAAACAGGAAGGAATAGGTAGCTTGAGATGCTCGAGATGGGCATCATAGGAAGCTGATTTTAGGCTTTTCTTGCATATTGTTGCTTGCCTCTGAACACTTCTGATCAGCCTAACATCTGGCCAGTAAGAAGGACCTACCAGGCACAAGCAACAGTCAAGCGCACCTAACTATTGCCTGAAAAAGTTTTATGAATAGTGGTGCCTCTTGGTTACTGAAGGTCCTTTTTATTAAGTCAAGGATGGAATTATCTTGAGGGACAACATGCTGGACTAACAGTTTTGGCCAGCAACTGGAAAGTCAACATTTATCGACGCCTAGTGGGTCTGAAACAGCTCATGAAACTCGGGGGGGGGGGTAAGGTTTTTTCATATTTTCTCTATTAAGGTATAAAACGTTTGTCCTTGAAAATCTAGGAAAGGGGACAATTTCTTTGTTCTTTTTTCCAACGAAAATATAAAGAACTCGGTCTTTTTCCGATGGGCCACAGTGAAATATATCTTCAGCTTAATTTTCATACATCCTTAGCAAAGAAAAACAAGAAGAAGCGTTAAATGACAGCTTTTCATTTTTTAAGTCTTTTTTTATAGTTTTTCTTACACAACTTGTATTTGGTCACTCCCAGCAATTGTGGAATTTCTCTCAACTGCTTGTAAAAGCGAAATTACAAAAAGATGTGAAGCCAGTGAGTGCATTGCAAGCGAATGATGTAAGCGCTATCTCTAGTAATTGTTGCTCTTTGAGTTCTTTAATTTTGTATTTCCTAGCTTTTATATTTTCAAAATCTGCTGCGCGGCAAGCTCCGCCAGGTCGATGCTGCCGTCCGGACCGAACGGCTCCGGCGGGTCGGCATCCGACAGCGTAAGGTCCAGGTTTTCCTCGACCATACCGGGCGGGGCAAAGACAATTTCAAACCGGCTGGACACGGATTCGGCAACCGGCTCGCCGGTAACGATACAGGATTGTTCAATCTGTGCCGTATCGATTTTTCGCTCAAGCGACATTTCCAAAATATCATACCAAGCTGGCATCACATAGCCTGTAAACTTTGATTAAAAATCGAAAGTTTTAGTGCTCTTTTTAGAATCAAAATGTAGCAAAGGGCAACCAGTCCCCCCTTCCATGTCCTTTCCCCCAAATGCACCACATGAAAATTTTGAGATAGCCATTTTGTTCAAACATGTTCAAAGGTAAGATAACTATGCCCAATAAATGCAGGGTTGACACATCTCACAGCAGTCTCAGGGCAAGGGCTATAAGCTATGTAATTTGCCTATCAAACATTACGGGGTAACGACATATACCTCCCTACAATTTTTGGAACTGGAAAACTCTGCTAGTGGGAAGGCATGTCAGTGGACCATAAACCATCTCCATTTCTTATATTTTTGTGTAAATTATTAAAACAGTTACCATCTTAATGATAGGGTAAAGTTCAAGATCTATCCATTACTAACCTATGGATAAGGTGAACATACCACTTGATGCTTATTTTGTACTCTTTCCAAATATAATAATGGCTTTACTTTACAAATTAAATTTTAAGCCCTTTAAAAGCTTTCTCGAAAAGAACGGCCTGTAACGATTACGCCCCACTCATCTACATCCTGCATATCTCCCCACTTTCATTCGTGGGCCTCCGTGTTCTTCGTGGTTCACTCGGACCGGCCATCGCATCGTAGAACCACGAAGAGCACGAAGGACACGAAGGCATCGTGCAGGATCTAGGACTCCGGCTCCAGCGCGAGTTCGCTGGCGATTCCCTGCATGGCGGCGATGCAGAAATCGATGTCGGCATTCTGTTCGACGAAGCGCACTCGATAAATTTGACTGTCAAGCAGGCAACGAAAAGCAGGAACTAGGCTTAAAAGGACATCGGTCTAACATTGTTCATTGTCGGAAAAAGAACGCATGTGGAAAAGCAGCAAATAGCTATCTAAAATATGTAGAAAATAAATTCAATACACAATTGCTAAATTGTGACAAAGAAAAAAGATGGTACAAAACCCCAATTACCAAACTCCCATGTCGTTTCAATAAAAAAAAAGCCAGTGAGCCAAAAAAAACCGCCGTGTCATTGCTTGGGTCAGAAACGAATTGCGGCTGCCAGTTCGCCTGGCCCGCCGGCCGGTTGGGCGTCTCCGGCGACAGGATGGTCAGCAGGCGGCTGAGCTTGCCGATGCAATGCCGCATCGCATGACGATCGCGCCGCTCCGACGCGTCGCGCCATTCCTCGGTTGCCGCCCACCAGGACTGCACGGTGGCCGATGCCGCGTTGATCAGCATGCGCAACCGCGCGCTGCGCTCCTGCCACTTGACGAGCGCGCCATCCGCTTGGTGGTCGACACCGGCATGCACCACCTGGGCTGGACAAGGCAGGAAGCCATCGACTTTTTTAAGGAAAACACCGGCAAAACCGAGCACGATATTGTGGTCGAGGTCGATCGTTACATCGTCTGGCCTGGTCAGGCGCTGGCCTACAAAATTGGCGAGCTGAAAATCAAAGAACTCAAAGCCCGCGCCATGGAAAAACTGGGCGACGACTTTGACATTCGCGCATTCCACGATCAGCTCCTGAGTGACAGTGTTGGCGTATCGGCCCGCATCGAAGATGACGCCGAGCGCGAACGCCTGCGTGGTGTTGTTGAAGACTTGCTGCAAGACCAGGGTCTTGAATGCGGCGCGATCGTCCGAACCGTCGCTGAGGGCAGCGACGAGCACGCGTTGGCTGACGACCTGCGTTATACGCGAAAGTTATGGGACGTTGTTCAGGAACGGTGCAGGCTTGTTAATGTAAAAACATTGGTGCACGAAGATTTGTCATTGCCGCTGCAACACCAATTTCTGGTTAATTTAAGTACTAAAACTGTTTCTCAATTCATGTTCCACACCCTTCTTTATAGCAGTTTCCAGAACAACAGGGCCTTAAAAACTTAGGGATAAGCCACAAGTCAACATTTTCTCCATGAAATTGTGGCTACTGAACTCCTTTTATAGAAGTGAACAAACGGGTTTTGGGGGATAGCCTACTTCAGGAGGCCATTCCAAATGGAGGTGCAGAGTCTCACAGGTGCTGCTCTTACAGCAGCGTTAAGTAACGCATGGGAGACAAGATAGGAACGGGTTCAGAAACAGTACGTGGCATGGGGTGTCTGGATGGGGATTGTTTTTCGGGGAAAATGTTTTCGGTACAAAGGTTTATTATTGCATTATTCGCAAAACGGAGGCACAAAGTTCATCTCCTGTGCTCAAGAGTTTCCAGTTTAGCCTGTTTTAGAAGGAGCTAGTATGGAACCTTAGCTTCTTTGAAAACTATTTTTCTGTTTTTTTTTTTTTTTTTTTTTTAAAAATCACCTCGCCATTAGATACATTAAAACTGCTGACCGTGTCTATGAAGCATTTACTGTTCTTAGCAATACCACCTATAGAGCTCATACTGAGATTGACGAAGGAATAATCATAGTCATTTTGGAATTTTCTGCACAATGATTCATATTTTAAAGATTTACGGTCAAAATTTTCGCTTAATTTTGTTTCAAATCCAACAGTAAGTTCGACAAGGAAGAGCTTTCTGTCTTTAATTACTATAAGATCAGGACGCCCAGCCCTCGCACGATTGGGCGGCCCGCGAACCTCTGACGGATTTCTCCGTCAATGCGACGGGGACGTTAATTCTGCATGAGGCCACCCGGAAGTTCTGTCCGGACGCCACGTTCATCTTACTGGGCACGAACAAGGTTTATGGCGACACGCCGAACAACCTGCCTTTGCCGCACTGCTCGGCGAATACGGCATGGGCAAAACCACCTGCTGCCAGTTGTTCGCCAGTAAACTCTGGAAATACCGCGAACGAAGCGTTACTATGGCTATTTTTATTTTTTTCTAAGAAGTCTCTATTCATAATATTCGCCGCAAAAATTGCCTAAACCCCTTAAAAAATCGCCATTTGGCTATTAATAGCCACTAATTTTTTCCATGCTTAGAAGCGGAGCCGATGTCGGAGTTAAGAAAATAAAGACCTTATGTATAGTCTCGGCCACTCTGCAGAATTTATCTCATGTTGAATTTTCAGCTCTGTTCTAGCTAGATTTTGTTGACTACTTACCAACCATCGTCGGGATCCACTACGAGCGCCGCATCGTCCCGCGGGAGAGCGTCTCCACCGAGGTGTTCCGGGCCAACCAGGACCCGAAGGTCCACGGGATCCTCGTCTATTACCCGATCTTCGGCGGCGTCCGGGACCAGGTGAAACCGCGATCCCCACGCAGGATCCAGGCTTCATCGGGCGGCGCGTCGATCTTGTCCGCGGGAACGCCCTTCATGCCTGTAATGCGCCCGCGCAGCATCGGCACGCGATCCATTTGGGTCACTAAGCTTGGTAATCCGAGACCCAGATTTCGAACCCAGCTGTACAGAAATACTGTAGGGCTCAGAATTTGATTCCGGGGATGCGGTTATGCGACAGCGTCTCCAAAATACATCATGAAATACAAGATGATGTAAAACGTGGATCTTTTGGCTAGAGCAAATGCTTGATTCTGTTACATGATTCCCTGAAATGTCGTCATGTTCACTTTTTGAATAATTGCTTTAATCGTGGTTGAAGCGGTTGCTGCAACCTAGTATGCCTCGTCACAAGTGCCATATGAGCTCTTAGCTCTTGTTTTTTTTTTGGCACTGAGGGTGTACCATAAATATTGTTAAGAAAAAAAAACCATTGCTGTGTTCTTCGCCAAAAAATTTCCCAAATATAATTTCCCAAACCAAATCCAACGAGTATTTAATTCAACGTAGTTTAAGAATTTGTAATAATGTCTTTGAGGATGACAGCCACCCCAGAGCCCTCAGGGCAATAGTTGTAAGTTATGCCCTGAGGACATGAAGAAAGGTTGTTGCACTCTTAGGGGCTATATATTGTGCCTAAAAATCAACTCAGGGATGCCAAACTATGGGGGAATGCAACACAAGGCGTGGCTGGGGGGTGCTAGTAATTTTGAGCATTTTAGTGCTCCATAGGCATCACTTAGAAGAAGTGCAACTTGTAGAAAACAATATGTTTACTTGAGCCTTCTCCTGAGAAAGTTGACAGAGAGATTTAGCATCATTAATAGGACCAAAAATTTGTGCTTTAACAACCTAAGTGTATATAAATCAGCAAGTCCAAATAACTTGCATTTATTTTTATCGGAAGCTATAATAGGAATAGGTGTTTCACCAAGAAAAGTATCTTGATCCTGAGTAGGACTTAGAGTAGGTCTAGCCCATAACTCCCTGCTGTTTCCCAGGCATAGCCTAAGCACTCTTTGTATTTACTTCATGTTTCAAAATATATTAGCGGATTTTCTGAGTCCTAATTTCAATAGTTTTGGTTATTGAGGGTAATTGCTAAGTATCCCCCTCGAAATTCTAAATTTTCCCAAACTTGAATTGCTTCTTATTTAGCACGTAATTTTGGTTATTGTTAATCAGTAAGAAACTCGAGAACTGGGATCTGCTAGATTAAACAATTACCGTTTCTTAAATGCCTGCATACGGAGACAATTAGCTTAGGCTCAGTTAAAACCTAATGTAGGTGCATTTCTATTTGGTTTGGTATTAAAATAATGCGTTCTGGGTGGCCCCCCTTCGATATTTGTTGTTGTAGTTTCCCACAAAATCAACGAAATTTTGGTTGTAACTGTAAGCATATATAGAGGAGTTTCTCATGGCGACGTAAGTACGCAAGTAAGTACGCTTCAAGTGTACATAAAAACTCCAGTGTTCTTTTTTTTCTGGGAAGTACTAATTTATGTTTTAATAATGAAAAGGAATAAAAGTTTGGTAAAATGAAGAACTTTTTTTATTATACGTAGTGCAATATAGCAGTGCCTAAGTAAAGAGCGATGTGGGCACAATGTTTATTTTACTGGGCCCAACCAGGAAACCAGCATAGATACACCATTTGTTATTCCAAACAGAGTCCCTAGGGAAAAATGTTTTATAAAAATAGACAAACAAATATAACTAAGTATATTTCCTTGGGGTGAGGTGTGTGCCACATATGGGGTGGGAGAAAAATGTATCGTCCTTAATTGAAAATGTGCTAAACATTAGCTGAGTAATTTTAAGAGCCAATAAGTAATGGAGAAAAGCCCAATATCCTCCCATCTAAGATTTTTTCCGATCATAGTGAATCCAGCAAGAAAAATGACTAATTTCATGTCATCAAAACTACATTTGCCACCTGGATCCTGCGTCGTCTTGGCTTGATACAATCGATTATTCCGTTGCCAAGGTCAGCCCCTTACGTTCTGCCATCAAGTTGGCAAACCGAGTAAAAAGGTAGTGACTATCTTCCGGACCCGGAGAGGCCTCGGGATGATATTGAACTGAGAAGATCGGTTTATTTGCGACCGCAATTCCACAATTTGTTTGATCCTAGGCATCCTCCCCCGCTCCTTTTTTCTCAAAGTCACGCGATCAAAACTATGAAAAAATCATTTAGCTAGAAAAATCAATTAATATGCAAATTTCTTTTGAATTATTCATGCACGGAGATCCAAATTTAAAACATGCATTAATTCAAGAACATTCAGAAATTAAATAAAAAAACAAGTTTTTATAACTGAAAGTAAGGAGCGAGATTAAAACTTAAAATGAACAGATATTAATCCGTATGTGAAAGGGGAGGTCCGGTAATAAGATCCTGTGCCTTTCCCATTTTATCTACGACGACTACCGGTGTTTTTCCAGCTGAAAGTGTCTCACGAATAAAATCAAGAATTGATTCCATCACCGCTTCTGTTTCAGGGAAACTGAATTTTGGAAGTCCGTAAATACATTTCATTACGAGCGTGTCACATCTTCTCATCTCGATGTATTCAGCTGTCTTTGAATATCTGAGTTTGAAATCTCACGGGTCCTAAGTGACTCGAGTCTTACTATCAAACTTTTTAGAAAATGACCCCCTTGATGGTATGTTTTTCGATCTTTTGATCATTTTAGTGAGAATATTATCTGGGATTGTGGGTGCTAAGATGCCATGGGATGCTGTTGGGATACCCGGGACCACAAGACAACGGAATAGGGACTTGCAGCTCCCTGATAACTTTAGATCTTTCAATAGCACACTTGAATTTCTGCCGCTCTTGGCTACACTGGACTGAATAAATTACCAGGTTAAAGAAGAAATGGCAACCTTGTGCCAGTCAGTAGAGAGAAAAGAGATGAAGGACTAAAACAACGCGGACGTTTCGCCTGTATGTGAACTAGGCGTCTTCAGCACACAATAAAAGAATAAACACTAAACTAAAAACAAATCAAACCACCACCAATATTCTTAAATACAATTGTCGCAACTGATCCACGCAGGGAAAAGAAGCTATTAGAGCTACTTCAATGAGAACATCAAAGCAACCGAGGAAAAATTATAAAAATTGAAACTAAGTCAACTATTCTGTTGTTTACTAACTCTTAACGAAGTTTTGCTCTCATAATGAATTAGAACAAATGTGTTAAGCGACACTTTAGCAAAAAAAGTTATATATATCAATCCTACTAAAATCAAGCACACCAAATTGATTAATTTAACCAAAAAACGTGTTTCCTCTTTCGATCTCAGATATTTTTCATGTACAATCCACTCAAAATGCGCTAGAGCAAAATTTCTACAAGTTTTGCGTACCAAAGGCGTTAAGCGCACGACTCATGAACAGTCAAAACCCACAAGTGCAGGTATGTTTGAAATTTGTTTGTCTAGTGGACATGCCTAGGCTCAAATCCTAGGGGCCACTCCACCATGTGTGAAATAGATATCGCAAACTTCTCCAACAATGTAAGCCATTTCCCTTTCGCCTCGAAGGGGCCGACCAAAATTTCCGTACAAAACTACACGATTCCGTACAAATATATAACATATTCCGTACATGTTCGTACACAATATTCTCCATTTTGCATATCCACAATGCCCCATATAGAAAATCTCTGATCCACCCAATCCACAAAACCTTTTTCTCCCTCAGTCCACAACAAAATGACTCCCGCGCAGGGTTGCAGTGCCTGTTTAGAAAATTCAGCCGGTTGCTGTGCCCACCAGTGTTTAGCGAAGAGCTTTATACCTGGTTTTGTAAAAATGTATAACAAAAGTCAGGAAGATTGATTAGAATTTTGTTTTCTTTGTTGTTTTTTGTTTTTTTGCATTGTTTATTAATGTGACCATACAAAAGAAATTATTTATAAACATTTTCGAAAATTACTGGTTTCCCCCTCCAGCTCCCCCAATGTCAACAGATCTGGTCAGGATTTGAAAAAAGAGCTCTAAGATATCATTTCCTCCCCCCACTCCCCCGAAGAGAGCGGATCCGCCCCAGTTATGTCAATCACATATCTAGGGCTTGTGCATATTTTTCCCACCAAGATTCATCCCGATCCCTCCATTCTGTGTTTTCCAAGATTTTAGGCTTCCCCCCCCCCCCCCCCATGTCACCGGGGCGCCGTTTCCGGTCGGGCACGAGCGCGCCCGCGTGCCCGTGTACGACGACGATCCTACCTGGGGTGATCCCCTGGCACCGGTGACGGTGGTGGCGTTCAGCGACTTTCAGTGCCCGTACTGCGCGCGGGCGCGGCCGACCGTCGAGCGGGTGCTCGAGGACTACGGGGCCTGTGTCCAGGTGGTGTGGCGTCACCGGCCGCTGCGGTACCACGAGCACGCGTCGATCGCGGCGCGTGCGTCGATCGAGGTCTATATGCAAAGGTCTTTGTTTCGTCCGCAATTCCGTCGCGGTTCAGATCAATCAAAATATCAACTCGATCACCCGGAGTATTAGGAGTCGGCCCGAGCCATTGGGGGCCCTGTGAAATAAATAGACGACAGAATCGATCAAAGGCCATGACGCAAGGATTGCTGACCATCGGTTCTTTGGACACGACTTCGATGACAAATCCATCGGGAACAATTGGAAGTTCTTCATTGGCTGCGTTGACGCTGATCATCAGAAAGAATGCGTCGCCCACGAAGCTCGGATCCTGCTGATCGGCTTCGCGATCATCCTGGGCAAGGCCGCCTTCCAGTCGATCTTCGAGATCGACAACGTGCGGGGCGACGTCGTGCCGAGCCTGCTGCGGGTGGCGCTGGCCCCGACGGACAGCGCCGCGAGCTCGCTCTGGTACATCTACGTGCTGCTCGAGTTCTCCCTGCTCTTCCCGCTCGTGCTCGGGCCCTCGCGGCGACGTGAGGTCCTCGTGCTCGTCGCGGTAGCCCTCGAAGGCGAGGTTGCGGTCGCCGTGTTCGATCGGCGGTCGCGGCAACTCGTGGCCTCGCGCGACGTGAGGGGGGGCTTTCCGATTTACTGGCGGCACGACGGCGACACGATCGTCGTCGGCCTGGAACGCTCGTCCAGCGCCTTCACCCTGGCGGTCAGCGACACCGGTCCGGGAATGAGCGCTGCCGAGCTCGCCCGCGCGACCGATCTCTTCTACTCGACCAAACCCGGACATGTCGGCATCGGGCTGACCGGGCAGAAGTCGGCGTCCCCGTGTCGGCGCTGGAATCGGACGCGTCCACCAAGCCGCTGATGACCTATCTCAACCCGGGTCTCGACGATGTCGAAGACTCCGAGGTCATCGCAGCGGCGAAGCTGATCCACTGGACAGCGGCTCATGTCAACGCGCGCGCGGCCCAGGTGGATCAGATGGTCGCGACCTATCAGGGCTTTATGGCCCGGGCGGATCAGCGGCTGGGAATCGACGGGCTGGCGGCGCGTGAATGTGACTTGGCCACGAGCAAAACGATTAGAACCAGGGCACTAACGCCTGTCAGCAGGATTCCTGCTCTTGACCCTGTCGATACCAGCCCGACCATGAAAATGGTGAACGCAATCAAATGCGGCACAACCGGCCGTGCTATTGCCGGGAGAACTGCATCAAAAGTATCGGGACTCAAAAGCCGACGGCCCGACAATCGCACTTGTCTTAGCGCGCTCACCATCAGACCCAAGGCTAGCAGCGCACATGTTCCAAGATATCCCGAAGCGCAGCGCATCGGGGTCGAGCCCCGCTTCGCGGCGCGCCGCCCGCGCCGTCTCGATCCCCCAAGCGATGCGGTCGACATCGCAGCCGAGCGCAAACATCACGCGGTCGGCTTCGCACGCCGCGAGCCCGATCATTCGTTGGTGTATAGACGAGTTACGCCGGGTCAAGTCGACTGCAGAACTGACCGTACTCGATCTCTGCGCAGGGTACGGTATCAACGGCGCCCTGATGCAGCTCGACATGTCGCTGACGCTTCAATCGGTCGGCATCAAAGCGGGATTGGAACCTATCCGTACCTACTACACCGGCTACGGTTCGAGCCTTTTCACCGTCTTTTGCAAAACGATGGAACCGCCTAAATGCAGCATGGATGACGGTTTAAAAGGAAGCTTCGAAAACACCGAAAAGATCTTGCGACGACACCGCACCTGGAGTCACTACCTGAACTTCCATATCCCTTTACGTCGCTGCGTTTCCAAGTTTTATCGTACGCTCAAGGAAAAAAAACTGCAAACACCAAGGTGCCGAATGGAGAGCATATAATGAAACATGAATGGCCTACTTGAAGGCAATTCTCACTACATGTACAAAATCATAAACTATGTTAAATATAGTTTAACAATACCTTGCCCATTGGTAATATCAAGACCATAATTGCCAGTGTAAACAGTCTGTCCATTGAATACAGAAGCAGTGTTCTGCCTTTTTGCATATGATCTGACTTCAACAGCTTTCACTGTATTAAACTCAGTAATCCAATCATTTAACTTATCCACCACCGAGCCCTTATCCGGTATATTTGGGTTAGATGGGTTTTATCTGCCCGAGATTACGGGCAGCGCTTCATTGAAGCTGAGTGGGCTTAATAATCTCGCTTTCAGCGACATTGTGGTGCGCAGCCGTGATGAAGATATTACGGGCAACATTTCAGTGCGCCAGCTGGGCGCTCAAGATGTGGTGGAAGGCCAATTAAACATTTCACGTATCGACTTGCTCGGCTTTAGCAACTTGTTGGGTCACCTTCTCTGTGATCACGCAACACAGTAGTAACCCGAATGAAGTCGTCCTGGCAGCGACCGACAACGGCTTTCTTGATGTGGTGCGCATGGATGTGGAGATGGGGACTCTCTTGGACGCACACCACTTCCCAGGACGGTCAGGGGGTAGTGAGAGACCCGACCCGCCTGGCCTCGTGATGTTGAGTGGAGGGGAAGGTGACCTCCTCGTGACTCTGCTTCGTACCGCCGTCGGGGGCGAGTGGGGCGTGTGGGTCCCCTCGCAACCGCGGACATTCGCCTACGTGACCTCGACGCAGCGCTACATCGGTGGCGGGCCGGTCATCGGGCTGGATCGCCATGGCGAGGTCGACATCATCCGCCATGCGCCCGACCTCGTGCTGCACGACGGACGCTTCGTGGAGCCGTAGTCCACGGCACCGCGGCTTTGTGGCAACGCCTACGGCGTGCGCTGCATCTCGACGAAGATCTCGTCCCAGCGCTGGTCCGTCCAGGGCTCGATCGGTCGCGGGGGACAACGGACAAGGGCCTGTCCGCCGAGATCATCCCGATCGCTCTCGAAGGCCGTTCGACCGTTGCTCTTTATTCCTGGGTCATTCGCCCGTCCGGCCCCGTCGACATGACGACACCGCCGCCGCGCAGTCGCGCGCATTGGACGGTCCAGCCGCTGGGTCGTGCCCCGGGAGAAGATGCCAAAGTGATAACCGGCGGCGCGCCGCTCCGTCTCGAGGGCCTGCACCATGTCACCTTCTCGCTGTCCTCGGACAATGTATAGATTTCTAATGTGAGCAAGTGGGGAAAGCTGCCGTAGTTCCTATCATCGGTGTACTGGGGCACAAGAGGGGGTAATGTCCACCATTAGGAAGCAAGAGGACATTCAAAATTGTATAAAAAGAGGAAAATGAACAATGAACTAATATAAATGCACTTGGCTGTAAGAGTCGATGTTCGAACTATTTAGATACAGATCAGACTGAATAGAATGTGAGTAGATTACGTGACAAAACCTGTTCTAATAATAGCTTGGACGGACCCCAGACCGAAGACCGTGTCTTTCAGTTTCCCCCTTCTCCTCTTTCCTCTTTCGTTTTCTCATCGACCTGGCCCTGGGCGTCACCCGGGCGAAAATCTGAGACCCTCATCCACCCCCTGAAATGAGGGGGTGTAGACTAAGCAAGTTTGGAGGCTCCGGTGCCGCCCAACGAAGCTGCCCGCGTTTTCCTTTGCCCCTTCGTTGCGACATACGTGGGATAGGCCCCATAGGCACTCCCAGGAAGGCGTCATTATCTGCAAGTGCAAGTTAACCGTAATGCTACCCCAACATTTACATAAGATGAAAATTCAGTTGTCGTGGAAAGAAAGCATTACATAGAGATGTAGAAGATCCATTATCTCTTTTAAATGAAATTAATTTAAAATTAATGAGAGTAAGTTTTTCGTCGGCTCTTTTTTATGTTTTCTCAGGAAAACCAAAACATCTTCAGAAAGAACCAAAATTTTTGATTTATTTTCAAAATGGGCTGCTCTTATATATTTTGGCCCATTACACAAAGTCAATTTACACCACTGCCAGAAGCGCTATGCTACGTTATTTGGGACCTGAATCAAATCGGCAAAACGGCAACGCTGGACGCCATCACCGCTGCACTTCAGATGGCGTTTCCAGATCCAAATCAGTTATAATCTTTTCCTGGAGCACATATTAAATAAAACCGGAATTAATTTCATGTAATTGACTTGATCATTATGTTTGAAATGGTATCAACTGTGTTTTACCTGCATATTATAGTCTTGGGAGTCCTCCACCTTGCTATGCAGGCACGCAACCAATCACGCCCCCAGCACCCCCAGCCTGGACTCGCTGGCGCACCACCGCCACTGCCTCATGGAACCACGATGGGGCTGCCTGCCACAAGGGGATGGGGAGGGGGACAAGCCCTAATCCCAAACGCGGAGGGAAGGTGAGCACGACGGTACATACATACACTGCGGACCAGGAGGGGCCTGCCGGGAAGGGTACGTCCTCCGGGATGTAGGCGCCATACACCACCGTCGTCGGCGTGCGTCGGGATCGGTAACGCGGCGGGGTCCGTGTCGTCCTTCAGGTCGAACGACGAGCGCAGGTGGTAGAACTCCCAGAGTCCCGTCTTCGGGTTCTTGCCGATCGGCACGAGCCCCGACTGCGGGGAGAGAGCGACTCCACGCAGGTGCTCGGAGGAGAACGGAAGTCGTCCAGCGAGCAACTCGTAGAGCACGACACCGATGCTGTAGACGTCGGTGCGAGTGTCGACGAGCGACGGATCGCTCCCGACTTTGTTGGAGATGGTTGGACTGCCGAATGATAAAAAGCAGGAAGGTCATTCGCTGGTGCCCTTGCTGGAAAACCCTCAAGCCGAATGGCCTCATGTCGCACTCAGTTCGTTTGGAAAAGGTAACTTTAAGGCACTGTTCGAAGCCATTGAACGCGAACAAGAAGTAAGAGGTACTTTGCATTAATTAGGTCAAGAGTGCTGAGTTATGGGTTAAGGTACATATTTGTTTACATAAGCTCATAACTCTTTACGCGGTACCCGCGTCCAACCGGACGCCGAAGCCGGACGCGCTGCGATAGGTTTCGAGCCGCCCATGGTCGGGTGCGAAATTGGCGTCGGGATTCTCGGTCGTCACGCGGCACTGGATGGCGTGGCCGAACAGCTTGATATCGTGGAAGAACCCGGCGCCGAAGATCGAGCCGTTAGCGCCGCTCATGTCGAGCATGGAAGCCACCTTCTGAACGCGGCCGAAGTAGGCTTCCGGACCATAGACCCGGTCGATGACACACCGCTGTCACCCCCGAAGATATGCTGGACCGCGGCATCGCACAGGTGGAGGACAAGCTTAAAGATCAACCTGAAGTGCAAGCCCGTATCCTCACATTGGCCACCGACATATACATGCGGCTGGCCCGCTATGAAAAGGCCGCCGTGCGAAGCCACACCTCGCTGGCGCTGTTGAACATTGGCCAGGGCGTGATCATCGCCTTGGGCATGGGAGCCGTGATGTTGCTGGCGGCGCAGGGCATTATCGACGGTGACATTGCATGTGGCGCAGCACTGTTGGGCAGCGCGCAGGCCTGGGCCGACCGCGATCCGCCGCCGGCCGTCCGCGCCCGGCTGGAGCGCGCGCCAATAGGCGATGCAACCGCAGGTGGTGCAGAAATGGAAGCCGATGCCGGGTTCGTCGCCCCAGCTATAGGCCTCGGTCGGGCCGGTCACGGTGACGCCTTCGCCCTCGTAATCATAGGCCCACAGCACGCCATATCGGCGGCAGACCGTGCAGTTGCACGCCGTCTGGTCGGCAGCACCGCAGCTGTTCTTACCCACGTCGTACGCGGCCGTTCCCGGAGCGCCCGGTTCACCCGCATCCCCGGTCAACCCAGGCTGACCCGGGCTACCATTGCCGCCGCTTCCGGCCACGATGCGGTTGTTGGTGGAGTCGGCGACGAAGAGCACGTTGCCGTCGTAGTGCATGGCCCGGATCGGGTCGCCGAGGTCCATGGCCGTCGCCATGAGTTGGTCTCCGTTCCAGCCCCCGAAGCCCGTTCCGACTTAACTTTTTCTTACCACAAACTGTTTGATTCATCATCCCATTATTAATTTTTTTCATTTTTTTTGTGGAAGTGAAAAAAAAATGCTCTGACAATTGTTCTGAGAATAAAACTGTATTTTACAAAACACGTGAAGTTTGTATTTTCAACATAGTACCTTAAATTGGGTTGTTGTTTTTGTTTTTTCTCAAGACCACACTGCCTTCCTATGACAAAAAAATGAAAGTTCAAATGGGGATAAGTCCTTTTATTAGAATTTCTTTTTTTTTCGTTAAAGGCGAACAGAATATTTTGTGTGTGCTAGTTTATCTGTAATCAACAGTATGAGAGTCAATTCACAATGAATAAAAGAATCTTGTGAAGTCTCGCTACTTTAGATTTTTTTTTAAAGTCAGAGACACATGAGCGTCAATAACAGGATTTTCAAATAATTCATTCGGTCACATTCCCACTGCTGCTATCAATTCATTTTTAGTCATAGATAATGGCACGTCTTGATTAACTCAAGTGTGACGTCGTGGGAGGGAACACGGCCGCGAATGGCTTCTTCCGCATCACCGTGACGGGGACGGACACCTTCACGTTGGACGGAAGTATGGGGAATGGTGCCTTTACGTCGGGAGGCACGTGGACCCGAGGGACGGGACCGAACCCCCGGGCGAAGCTGATTGATGAGTCGGGGGCGCAAGGACGGATCCACTTCTCGATCCAGGTAGATCCGACCAATCACAACATCATCTATATGGGGGGCGATCGCCAGGATCAGCCGCCGATCCATCGGTGCGATCTCGATGGCCTGCTTCGAGGCTTTCTCGAATGGAAAGGAAGCCCAACGTGATTCCTACCGGCGCGATTTCGGCGGATTCACACGTGGTCGAACCCCCGAACTGCTATGTAGACAATATCGAGCCGAAGTACCGCGATAATGCGCCACGCATCGTCCGGCAGGAAAACGGTAGCGATTCCTTCTTAATCAAGGGAATGAAGCGTCCCGTCGGCCTCGTACTCATGGATGGGGCTGGCCGGCTGGTCATGATGGCATAAAACCATCAATCATAAAAGCATCTTGTTTCCCTATTGTAAAACCACTAACGCACATCATTAATATTTCTTTTCATACGGGAGTAGTCCCTGACGTTTGGAAAATAGCAAAAGTTATCCCGATTTTCAAAAAGGGTGATAGATCAGATCCAAATAACTACCGACCTATTTCGTTACTGTCTTGTTTTGAAAAAATCTTTGAGCGTCTCTTGGCAAAACGTATTATTTCTTTTATAAGCCGACATTTAGGGAAATTGGTGTCTCTGTGAGTAGTATTTATTTTGTTTAGAATCATTGCCGGTCTTTCTTTTTGTTTCTGAATACTCCTCATTTGACTTAGCGTGAAACTGAGACTTTTGCTTATTACTCAAATGCGATATTTGTGTGAACGTAGTCTTAGTAGAAACACATTAAACACTCGTCCTTTGAAAATAAATCCTAGCTGAACGACTATTTATTCTCTCAACACGAAAAAAAATTGAACGAGGCTTATGTTTTGAAAACTTCAATTATGTTTCGATGCAGTCTATAGACTTAATTCGGTGATGCTGTCATTGATAAAAATCATCAAAAAAAGGAAGCTATCATTCACAAAGCGCAAGAGATAAAGCCAATCTCGAAACTTTCCAAGTCAAGGACTTTTATACATGGAATTGAATTAGCATTACTGATAAATACCGTAATTCTTCGACAATTCCTGACTAGGAAAACAGGCACATCCTACACCCAATAGCAATGACAGATGATATCCCGATGCGGCCTGGATCCCCAACCGCTTCGGTCTTCCGCACCTCGGCGGCGACAGGGAGTTTCTAGCTGACGGAGAATTGTCCAACCGACGCCGGTTGTCACTGCTCACTCAGAATGCACTTAGGGTGGGCTTGCGACCCTTGCCTGAAGATGAGCTTTTGTCTGTCACGGTAGGTTGATCCTGTGTCGATTCGGCAACCTCTTCGTCGATGACCAGCTCGGTCAAGAATGCCTCCACGTGGGACGCTTCGATTGCGTCGTGGTCGCTCGCGAAGTTCTTGAACGTGGCGCCACAATGAGGAAACCTCCTCATTCTCACCCAAAAAGAAGTGGATCAGGCAGTATTTGACACAGCACATGACACATTTTGGCACTTACTCTCCAGAACGTGGTAGAGTGGACAGCTCATTGTGTTTCGGATTTGACGACCCGAAAATCTCCCACCTATTTCGTACCGCTTCACTCGTGGATTTCGTGTTAAAAACTTTGCATGAACAGTCACTTTTGTCAACCAGATATATTTCGTTGGCTCAAAGCATTTTTGACATGCAGAAATCTTTGGAGAACACGAAGCCATTATGGATGCCGTACAAAGAGAATAACTTGGCGCCTTTCATAACCAAGTCCAAAACTGCGCATGCCCTGCCACGTTTTAAAACGAAATTTAATATATGCATTATATTCAGCGCATGAGAAAAGCAACGTTGGACTTGAAGTCACTCCACAGTCGCATAATGCGACTGATCTTGCCGCTCCAAATTGATTCTGGGTGTTGTAGTACACGCCGCGCATGGCCTTCTCGTAGAGCGGCACCACGATCACCATGTCGTGTTTCTTGGCGTACTCCGACATGACCTCGCAGGTCGGTCCCGGCACGGGCTCGGCGGCGTCGTACCAGCGCGCGTCCTGGCTCGGGCAGACGTACGGCGCGTTGAACAGCTCCTGCAGGCACAGCACATCGGGCGCGCGCTCTTTCAGCAGCCGCTCGACGATGCCGATGCGCAGCCGCACGGAGTTGATGTTCTACAGAAGCCATTTACATTAGGTCAGAGCTGGTGGGTACATAACCAGGTTTAAAATGACACAGCAAACGCTCAAAGTACATGCCATGCTTTGCCTGCTTAGTAAAGAACGGTTTTGCTGTTTTCATTTTGGGCGTTGCGGTAGCACGGTCCTTGGAAACATGGTCAATGGCCATCCACAGATTGAATGGCACAGCGAGCTCTTTCATGAGTTTCACGAACGTAATGAGCCATCTAAAGATCGGTCCGAACCGATCCCAAGAGTAGTAGTGACATTAACCCAGGGCCAGTTTACAAGTAAAAATTGGTATCGGCCTCACCTGATGAGTTGGCTCCCTCTTACACCGCAGGGGTGGGGGTTGCTAACTATGCCTGCCTTTACCCACTGGCACAGGCAGAACCAATACTCCAGGTTGCTTAAAGTGTTGCTGGTTACGCCAGAAAACCTCAAATCTATCCAGGTAATTTTAGCCCTTCTTTTCAATTTTCGAAATTATCTCAAGTTTTTTGCATACTGATCTTCGATTTCTTCCAACACCGCATCAATTTTGCGGACAATCAAATCATCTTCACGGCGTGAAGTTTGACGGGCACTAGCATACAGCTCACCAAGCGTTTCACGCTGCAAACCATCGGTCAAATTCCGCACAGCTTCTTGGTAAGCACTATCGCTCCCATCAGTCATTTTTGATTGCTGACGCGCCAACCCGTCGCGTTCATCTTCAAGCGCAAGTTGGTTTTGATCAAGCTGCGTCATTTGAGATGCTGCTCATAATGTATAAAGGCTCGCAGTTCATTAGCCTAAAACTAGCAACAAACGAGCGCAAATGTCTGCAAATTCACATTTTCAAGTCTATGAGGGTCACACTAGAGGCTGAGTATTAACGAAACGCGTGTAGAATTCCCGATGATAATTCTAAGGAGCTTATAAAAGTGAGGCAAAAGTTGAAGCTTACTAGCCAGCACGGGGAACGATCCAGATGGGTGGAAAAGCGAACATCCACAAGGATGAAGACATATTTGCAGCGCTCCAGTGTCGTCACAATGTATGCCCCGGCGCCGTCGCTGATCAGACAGCAATCCACATTACGCAGCGGCTCGTCTACATAAGGTGCCGCCAGGTAATCTTCCATGGACAGGGGATCGCTGCGTTGTGCGCCCGGGGCACCACGACGATCGGCAACATTCGGCAGATCGACCGCGGCTACGAGGGCATCGATTCGAAACTCCGAGCCCTGGGAGCGCGAATCGAGCGCCAGCCGTGAGTGCCTGTAAACGTGCTAATTGAGCCATTATTAAACGTGTTGGGGTTAAAGGTATTGGATATGAAAATTGACGAATTGGTGTTAAAGGTGTTGGAAATGGAAATTGATGTGTTGTTGTTAAAGGTGTTGAAGATGAAAATTGGTGTGTTGTTGTTAAAGGTGTTGGAGATGAAAATTGAAAAGTTGGTCTAAAAGGTGCTGGAGATGAAAGTTGACGTGTTGGTGTTAAAGGTGTTTAGATGAAAATTGAGCCATAAAACGTGTTGGTGTTGGTCGTTTTACGCTTCACCTCCAACTGGGCGTCGTAGTCCAGATGATGTAGCACACAGCCACCACACCGAGGAAAGTGAGTGCAAGCGGACTGACGTCTATCGATATGGGGCATCGAGATGTCCTGCGCTTGGCCAAGGCCCATGCGCTTACGTTTGCCCACTACACGAGCCAGTACTCGTTCACCAGGTAAGGCATTTTTAATGCGAACTGGCCGCTCGTCGAACAACGCCTCACCTGTGCCATCTCCGGCAAGACCGGGCAAACTGAACGGCGTTCTGCACCAGGGTGCCGATACCCTGGTTCATCTCCGGCGTCAGCACCACCCGCGGCTGATCCGCCGCAATGGCACCCTCCCCGGCAGCAAGATCGAACGCACCGTCCGCGCCATGCTGCTCGACAATGACAACAATCTCGTCACGCTGATGCGGCGCGGCGGCAGCCTCGACCATCGCGCTAAAGGGCATGGATTTGAACGGGCCCACCGCTTCCTGGTCTGGCTGGCGGGAAAGCTGTGGGCTGGCGTCATTACGATTATATTGAAGAAACGATTTATCTGAAAACGGAAGAAGATCTGATGCGACAAATGCTGGAAATCGCCTTGCGTATCCGTCAGCCATGGGGCAGCGTGACCGCCGGTTTGGGAGGCTCTAATTATAGTGAAGATTGGGAAAAAAACCGACTGGAAATGCACGGCAGAGTCTCTGTCAGAGTCATTAAAGGTCTATCGGTTAATTTTGGCGGCTTCCTGGAATTGATCAACGATCAGATAGCCACCCTCGGTGCTGCGGACCTTGCTCACGATTAAGGTGAAGTGGCTCTGGTCGTCGGCCTCGGGGCTCACCAGCACCAAATCGATGTTACCCCAGAAAGGGAAGCTCGGGCCGGTCTCGGTCACGACGTCGAAGGTCGTGTCGAACACGCCCGGCGCCGTGGGCGCGTAGCGCAGCGTGAGGTCGCGCGACTGGCCCGGAGGTACCTGGACCGGCAGGCTGTCGGTGAACGCGCACGCGGCGGACGGGAACGTCGTGATGGTCTTCTGCATAGCTATTTCCTAAGGCTCAAGAGATGCTGGACCTTAAAGGCCCAAGCACTCATTTTCGAATTCGCGAGTCGAATCCATTTTACGCACGTGCTTCTTCACCGGTGTACGGCCACGGCCGATCGCATCATCAGCGCGTGCCTTCAGGTACACCCAAAGATCATCTACGAAGCACATCACGTTTGGATTTGTGGCGAATGCTGGCATCAAACGGCCCTGGCCTTCACGGCCGCTTGCGATGGCGTGTCTGATAACACCCTTGCTGGCGGCTTACTTCATGCGCGAGAAACATCATGAACCAAAGGAAGGCTGGATCCTCCGTCAGTACACCAATCTCGTGGCCTGGTCGGTACGCCGCCGCATCGCAACTGTCATTCTCGGCATCTTTGTCTTCCTTGGCTCGATGGCTTCAATGCAGCTCCTTCCAAGTGGCTTCCGGCCGCCGGAAGACATTGGTCGCCTGCTTATGGCGGTTGAACTCCCACCCGGTTCTAAACGGCTTTTGCTGTTAAATCATGGCAATGTGCAGTTATCTGCAACATGCTGTAAACGGATTTGATTGCATTGCTAGTTCCAGGTTGACTTTTCTCCTTACACGAATGGAGAGAAGTCCAAAACTTGTCACGCCTGGATATAAGAAAACACTTTTTTTCGCAGAGTGTTATAAATGAATGGAATGAGCTGACAAAGAAAAAAGTGCGGGTGTGCTAATATCTCAGAGCAAGAGGGGACTAGAGCACCACATTAATAAGCATGTGAAAGCCATCCTTGAGACGGCCAAAAAACAACTGCCAGACTATATGGTACCGCGACGCGTCTATACACTGGCAATCCTGCCGCTAAATTCAAATGAAAGAGTGGACCGTAAGGCCTTAGCAAATCTACTGCGAAGTAATGAGTATTCCCCGCAAGTCGCTTGATCGAAGACCTAAGGTTTAACCCGCCAGAAGTAGAACCATCGAATTTGGGCTGGCCTCGTATTAGCAAAAAGACAAAAACCTTTTGTTGGCCGGAGGAACGAACAATGGCTGCTGGATCTGAAGTCCACATCCTGGGCGGGTACCAGACGGACTTCGCGCGGAACTGGACCAAGGAGAACAAGCACTTCTCGGCGCTGATGCGCGAGAGCGTCGTCGGCTCCCTCGAGGCGTGCGAGATCGCGCCGGAAGAGGTCGAGAGTGCCCACGTCGGCAACTTCGCCGCCGAGCTCTACTGCATGCAGGGCCACCTCGGTGCGTTCTTCACGGAGGTCGATCCGGCCTTCTAACAGCTTTTCCAGCCGCGTGCGCGCTTCCTTAATCGACCAAACCTTTCGCGCCTTCACCACGTGCGTAACCGTAACGGTGCGGCGCCGGCCATCAGCATAGGCCTTCAGCAGGTCATAGACTTCGGCCGTCCATTCCAAGGACTGCTCGTAGCTTTCTGCTCCTATCGCGATAACCATAAAATCCTGAACGTCAACCCGACGCCCGGCATGTGCGCCACCGCCGAATATTTGGACTTCCGGCAGTGGTAGGAGGTCGCGTCGAATCGATCGACTCCCGCGACACACCACTGCGGCTCCTGCTTCCCCGGGGGCACCTACTCGGTCGGCGGAAGAATGTGACCCATCTTGTCCCGTTTTGTGGCCAGGTATCCTTCGCGCTCTTTTTCGGGAGGCGCGATAATGGGGACTTGCTCGACCACGCGGAGATCCATCCCCTCCAGAGGGAAGGCGTCAGTCTTCTTGGGATTGTTCGTCAGCAGCCGAACTTCTCTCAGCCCGAGGTCTTTGAGGCCGCTGCGGAGCTGGGCACGGCGGAGGGACGAGCCGAGCGGAGGGCGAAACTGGAGGAGGTGATGGAACGGAGCAGGCACCAGCAGCTGAATCGTTGGTACTATCCAACTTTCGCGCCCTAGGTGCGTGCTGCTGACGGCGCTTATGATTGGCTGATTCCCTGTCTTACACCGAACACCGTGCATATGTGTGTGTACGTGTGATTGAATGAATGGTTGTTTGGATGGATGCAGGTGTTGAGGACGCAGGTCGAAGAAAGCTGTGCAGCAGGTATCCGTGGGCGGCATGGATCTCGGCCACCTTGAAACCGGCGGCAAGCGACCGGCGATCGGCGCCCGCGAAGGCCTCGACCAGGGTGGCGATCTCCGACGCCGACAGCGGATGCGGGGTCTGCCGCCCCGCCGCCGGTCATAGCCGGCCCGACCACTTGAAACATATTCTGGTCGGGTTCCGGCTGGTGACGACGGCGGAGTAGCCGAGGGGATTCGTCGGGGAGAAAACTTAGCCCTTGACCATTGTCGAGATCGCTGTGTGCCGAAATCGGCACGATATGCGCAACCTTGTCAGTGATGGTATCCAGAATTTTCCGGCTATGGGGGTCGTCGATGCCGACAATGGCCGTGCCGTCGTCGCGAAGCAGTTGGAAAATACGCCGTTTTACCGCGACATAGCCTTCAAAGCCGCCATGGCGTTCAAGGTGGTCCGGCGTAATGTTCAAAAGCACGGCAATTTCAAGAAAGGGTGCGGGGCAGAGGTGTATCTGGAAGGTTCTGCAATAATTGAGGAATAGAGAAGGTTAATAAGTTGAAACTTTCAGTGAGATGTTGAACCAAATAAAAAGCTATTACGTACACCCAGCTTGTAAAATGAAATTTGCAACAAATCAGGAATAGTTAGGAGCACTACGTTGAAACTTCCAGAGAATTTTGAGGAAGATGTTGAGCTCAGTCAAAAGATACAATGTGCATATACATTAACTTAGGAGCGGCTAATGGCACTAAGTTAAAACTTTCAGGGAGTGTTAGGTTTGGGTACAGGTTGTAGAACAATTTCTTCTCGTACGCGTCCGTCTGTTACACACAAAGTATCTGAGGGATCACAACGCTCCTTGCCGCCCCGATTCCATGCGACGGCACCATCCCATTCACCTGTTTCCAAGCAATTGCCTTCCTGTCGGCATGCTTCTTCACCACTGCCTACAGCTCTTGTCACAGCTGCCTTGGCAGCCAACGGGTACGACGACAGGATTGCACTACTACCAATAATGTCCAATAGTAAAGGTCCCAGGGGAAGATTCAGATCGTCCCGTTCATGCGGTAGCGCGTGCCGGGGCGACCCTTCGTGGCGTAGTCGAGTGCGCGGACCGCGCGTCCGGAGCTCGCGAGATGCTCGAGGTAGCGTCGTGCGCTCGCCCGCGAGATGTCGGGATCCGCGCCGATCTCGGTGGCGGATGCGTCGGGACGCGCAGCGAGGGCGGCGGAGACCCGGCCGAGCGTCTCGGCGCTGAGCCCCTTGGGGATGCCGAAGCGCTGACGGCATGCCGCACATTACGCTAGATACAAAACTTTTTACTAGGGTGTCAGCAGTGTAGTCTGCAGCATGAGATGCTCCAACCCTGGCTAAGTCAGGAATTAACTCACCGGTAATCATCCTATTCACAGCTGTAATAAATGCTTCATCTTTACCAGGCTCTGACACGATAGAAGCAAGTAAAGGTTTATTATCAATTAGCTCAAGAATAACTCTATGCGCTACCTCTGGGCCAAACCTATCTGGTCCAATTTCAGAACCACTTGACGCCGAAACTCAATATCGAGCCAGCACCTTTGGGAAGATACTTGCTTACCAGGCTGGCGTAGGGATTATCGGAAAGACCGGCATAATTCACCCAGTTCACCGCCGGGTGCTCCTGCAAAACGCCGGCGACGCCAATGGCATTTTCACAATGACGGTCCATCCGCACTGGCAGGGTTTCCAGGCCCTGGATCAGCATAAAGGCATTGAAAGGACTCATGGCCGGTCTCAATGTCCGCAGTGTCTCGCAACGCCTGGGAATCACGATTCTCTTGTGAGTCATATTAGGGGTCTACAAATGACGCTCAACTGGATCTTTTTAGACTCCGTAGTTTCTGTATGCAACCGTGTAGCAGATCCTGTTCCCATGCCGAGTTCTACTGTAGGCCTTCAGAGTTGCAGGAGAACAAGAGACTGAAAAGGGGGGCTGATGCAGCCTGATGAGGGTGAGGACGGGCCTCCGATGGTGCAGCAGCGGTGACGCAAGTGGATCAGGTAGCGCCCTCAGGTGAGCTGGCTGCAGATCGATCTGCTGGCGCGCTGGCGGGCATCCGAGCGCTCCGACGAGGAGCTCCTCGACGGCCTGGTGGCGACGGTCAACGGGATTGCGCGTGGTCTGCAGAACACCGGCTGAGAGCCCGCGGTCCCCAGGCTCCGCCGGCGCGGTAGTCTCTGCGTCCGAAGCCGTTCACGGAACGCCGATGCCTGACTCCGACGCCACCTCGAACCGAGCCTGGGTGACCCCCTGCGGTGCCGAACTGCGCTCATCGAGTCCGGGTGCGACAGACAGGCGAATGGATTAGGCTGTTCCCTCGGCGGGGGGCACGTCTCGTTATGGTCGCTTTGCAGGGCTACACGGTCACGGAGACCCTCCACCGCAGCCCGCACTCGATCGTCCACCGGGCCACCCGGGACGCCGACGGCCAGGCGGTCATCCTCAAGGTCCTCAGCGACCCCCACCCCGCCCGACGCAACGTCGTCCGCCTGCGCCACGAGCACCGGCTCCTCACCGAGCTCGGCCCGCATAATCTTTTAGATTTTTTTCAAAAAATTATTGCTCCTTGTTTTGAAAATAATTCGTACTACGAAATTAATAAGAGATATTTATACGTCGAATTCGTACATGGTGTTGAAGGAGTTATTCAAGGGTATTAAGAAATTCTAGGTGTGGAAAATATTGTTGTTATTGGAAGAACTATACATCAAAGAATTACAGGAGGAAAGATTAGACCAAACGATAAGTGTTATTGTAATAGCAGACAAAAGTTAAAAAAATGTCTGAATAGTACGAAGTCCGTTTGAAGCAACACACGTACATGTGCCAATTTATTCCCGGCTTCATTGTGATTGGTTGTTTTGAGAAAATCTAGAAAGTTCCTTCATACGCAGTGATTTCTCATTGGTTAAATGGCGACATGATGCAATCCTTTGTTTTCTGTGGTGCAATCTCCAGAGGAGAAGGGGATAAAAAGATGGTCCCCTCTACTTAGAAACCACAACGAATTCTCATCGTACACTTCGCTTCGCTTTGGAAGTGATAAAACCCATGTAGCTTCATTGGCTGATGTTAAAATGCGAACAAAGTCACAGCTAGGTCTAATAAAAAATTTCCTGTGTTAAAAATGCTTGAATTCGAGTCACCAAGTATAAGCTGACTAATTTACTCCACTGAATCAGCAATTAATTAAACAGAATTAACTAGCAATAAATGAAATGCATTTTCCAGCACTAAGTTCGCTCTACAGCAACAGCGAGACGGGGAAATTCTGAGACTCTGTAGTGGACTTCCAAAAACAATCTGTATTGGAATTCTTGTAAATTTCACCAGTGTATAATTTCCTCTGACAAGTTTACTACCTGAAAACTTTCTTCCCCATGGAAAAACACCCAGCAGAAAATGCATCCCCCTCCCAAATTAAAATGTATCTATACCTGCGATGCGTAAACAATGGAAATTTTTTTATAACTTAAAGAGTTTTCCCCTGTAGCTGTAGGGGGGGGGGAGGAATGGTCAGGGTATATCCAAAGACATAGTTATTGGGCCTTTACCACAGACTCGCTTATAAAAGCGTGATACGGCAATGCAGACGACACAGTAAAAGCCGACAAGATAACCGCGCTGGCAGTAGACAAAGTTACATTAAACCCTCGAATTATGAGGTAAACAGCGACTAACTCTCCTACTCCTACCGAAAGCCACGCGATGATAATGCTTCTTAAAAAACCAATGAAAGGTAAAAGCAAAAGATATGTCGTATGTAAGTCTATTTTAAAATGGGCACGCTTCATTAGCGGAATAGAAGCATCAACATCCAAAATCAACCATGGAAACATGGGAAAAGGAAGTTCGGTTACCTATAGTCAAACAGATCACAGTTAGCCTATTGGGTAAAAGTGAAATTGACTAGCAGGTAAGCTTAAACATCCTTGGCATTTTCAGCCCTTCACCCAAGAGTAACTTAATAGTCTCAAAATTCGTTAAAGATCATCAAGAATTTATTAATTTAATTAGGACCCAAGTGCTAAACTAGAAATTCATGATGCATAGCCAAAACATGCCTCAGCTGGCAACCATTCCTCACCGAACGGCACGGCGGGCGAACTGGTTTTCTGTTCGAGTGTTTCGCGATCTTCGATCATGTACTCCAACGGTTTGCCATCGTTGAAACAGAAATCGCGAACACCATCGAAGCGAAGTTGAGTGTGTCCGTAGAACGACGCCAACCCTTGAAACTGCGGTTGCGTCCATTTGTCGAACGGGTGATCGTGGCATTGGGCACAATCCATCGACTGCCCGAGAAACGCCCGCACCGTCCAACCGCATCGCACATATCCGCACCTGGACGTGCGTTTCCAATCGCCCAAGCTGGCTGAAGGATCCTGAGCAGTGGCAGGCGCGAGCGCGCGAGATTGAAGACGCGCTATCGGATGCCTTACAGACCTGTTTGACACAGCGGTTTGTTGATAAACGCACGAGTGCGCTAATGCGCGGCATGCGCGAAAAAGAGGAACTCAATGCCGTGATTTCCGAGGACGGTGCGATAAAGGTTGAGGACCTCTTTGTTGGGCGGACTTTAGCCGAACAGAAGACAAAAAATTACGCAATTTTTAAATCCATATGAAAAAAAAGACTTACTTCCCACCATTCCCATCGAATCAAATTTAGATACTGAAATATTATTTCAAAATTAGTGCCCAAATCTACGGCTGATCGATAATTCTGAATCAACTTTCAAGTTGTGCCCCAAAATTTTAATTAGAATCCAGCATCTGGTTACTTAAGGCTACTTAAGCAGAAAAAGTGTAAAAATTTTGCAAATACAACATCAAACGTCCAGTACCTTGAGGAAGAACTTAAAGAAATAATATGTCGTCATAATATTGTCGCTGCGAAGGATATTCAGCGCCTTGTTGGAGTTTTGACACGTCTTGAGCATGACGAAAAGCTGGCATTGAATGAATTAGAGGCCATGTGCAAAGATAACGAGGCTGACAAAATTACCATTCATGAACGGGGGATGAGAGAGAAGTTAAGTGTACTCTTGCATCAACATTTTGACCTCAAAGAAGAGCACTTAAGTGCTGAGGATGGAGTCGTTGCAGTCATGCACAGTGGCAACGACGACTTTTTATTCTTCACCCACCCGCCGGATGGAATAACAAAGGCTGAAGAATTATCTGGCAACTGCAATAAGACAGCAGTGGCTGTAGCAGCTAGCAACAACAACTTGGACCCTCGTGATGATAATATTCGACAAGATTCCTTCATACTGTTCTTGTTCTCGCAGAATAAAAGTATTTTTCTCTTCGGAATTTTGCGTGTTCTGATTGTATAGTAAAAAGTTGTCAACCCGATGTCGGTGACCGAACGGCGGGCGATTTCAGCCATTTGGGACAAACCTGGTAGGTTCGACAATTTCCCCTGATCGGTCCCCATCCCCAGAGTTGTGTATCGTTTCAGATGCTCGACATTTTCAAAACCTTCCGAGAAGGCCTGCCGGATCTCGCTAGACGAGACATCGTTCTGCAGATCAACAAAAGCCTTGCGGTGAACGATCTGCGTGGACGGTTTCATCGGTGTCTTCCAGCAGGCGAAACATCGTACAAACCACACGACACAACCTGTGTCAGTTGTATGGCATTAACGATTATGACACGTGCCAGGCATCCGGCCTGCGGGCCTTTTACAACAAGGACCTGACCATCTATCTGGGTACCTACTTTGATCCGGAAAGTGAACATGCGATCTCCGGCCTGCTACATGAATTAGCGCATTACATACAGTATAAAAACAACGAGCATCTGCAGCCCTGTCTCGGGCATCTGGAACTGGAAGCGTACAAACTGCAGGGTTGCATATGACAGTCGTAAAAAAAGATAATAAATAGGGTATGATATCGACGAATAAAATTAAAAAGACATCTTAAAAACATTGATTAAAAATATGAGGCTTACCAATATTGAGAAAATGCCATCTTAAATGTAAATTTAAGGGGTCAGAAGTCCAGTAGGCCTAAAGATATGATAGGTTTATTATAAGCCGAACAAACCCATAAAACGGTATTCGATAATTCAAATCGCAATGTAGTAACAAATATATACCCCCGAGGGCGTCGACTAGCGGCCACCCATAGCTGCGCCGCCGCTTCCGTCGCAGCAAAAGTCGCCGGACTTTCGGCAGTTTGCTAACATCGTAGCAGCGGAAGACTCCGACTCTCGGCGGATTGCAAACACGTAACGGGCGTCACCAGACATCCGGCGAATCAGGCTTGCGACGGATAAACCGAAACACTGGCGAGTTCCGCAACGGCCTGGTATTGTCTCGCCTTAAACGATGGGTAAGCTGTCGCGGTGATGGCCCGTGGAACAACCGTTTACATGGAAACTGAAGTCGATGCCCCAGGCAAATGGGCGTTCCATTGCCATCTGTCTTATCACGCAGATAGCGGAATGTTTCGCAAAATCGTTGTTGAGGGTGGGCCGGGCGAAAAATCGGCGTCCCTTCCACAATCGGACGTGGAGGGCTGATCGTTGCGGCTCTCCAAATTCATAACAGGACTTCTGGCATCATTGACGCTCTTATCGGTATCGGCCTCGGCAGAGACCGTGATCTGGGGTAAGGTCGTGCTGCTCGCCGGCTCGATCGGCGCGCGGACCAGTACCGCGCGGGGCGGCTCTACCTGCTCGTAGCCGAGGCCGAGCCGGACCGCTAGCCTCCTCGGCGGGAACGTGACGGAGGCGTCACTCCGCCGTAACCTCTGGCGACAGGGTCGTCGCGCGGTCGTCGCTCCCTCTCGCCGCTGGACGTGTCCACGCACCAGGGTCCCGCACCTCCCGGCTCGCCGCTTCACCGAGCAGCGCTCGGCCGCTCCTCCAGTTGCGACGCCTGCATCGTGATCGAATACGCCCCGGAGATCAGGGCCTGAGAAGCAATCACGGCTGCCATCGTGGCCAGGACAACCAGGGGATACATCCCCCACTGCGGTGCCAGATTGTAAAACGGGTTGGCAGCCATCTCGGGCGACCGGATCAACAGCGCGCCCTGACCGAGGTAGTTCAATAGCAGAGCTGGAAAGACAAGAGTAAACCAAGCCAGTCGGATCGGCTTGCGGCCAAAGTGTCCCATGTCGCGAAATGCGGTCGCGGTCCTCTTCATGCGCACCGGCAATGGTCCGGCGCACGGTGAAGCCCCAGGCCATGCCGAAACCGGCTCCCTGGGACAGGGCAAAGGGCAGCAGTGCCTCCATGGGGCCGATGGGCATGAAAACGGCAAAGCCGACGATACCGATTGTGATCAATGCGGACCCGGCCGGGATGATTGCCCGTTCGGCCTTTTCACCAGCGTCGGTTACTGCAATTGCGTCGATCGACCAGGCGACGGGTTCGTGTGGGCAAGCCCTGTCCCATTGCCAAACTGGCGCGCTGCATTCGCGAAGCTCTGGACGGGTGAACTGACCGGAGTCAATGGTGCGGCTGGCGGTCCGGGTGTTCGGCGGGGGGCGCGAAATCACGCAATATCGGCCTGTGATCCGACGGTCCCCGCAGCAATGTCTGAGCGCGGATGCAGTGCAGTTCGCGGACCATGCACCGGTCCAGCCGGAACGGGACGATGTCCTGCGCATGGTGGGTCGAGCCGCGTGGCGGGCCTGACCGAGATCGTCGGTGACTACACCACGGCGGGGGTCCGTTCCTTCCAACAGCTCAACGACCCCGCGCTGTTCATGACGACCCGCGTGACCTCGCTGCGCGAGGTTCACTCGCACTACGACTACGTGCGCTACGAGCCATACGGCTCCAGGGTCGCCGCCGCATCGGGCCGCGCCCGCGTGCGCATCGTGACCGAGGTGCTGGGCGAAGTCACCACGCCGGCAGGCACCTTTGGCGAAGTGATCCGACACGTGAGTATGATCGGTAGTGATGGTGCAATTTCCTGGGTTTTTCTGGCAAGAGTTACTCCATCCATGTTGGGCATCTTTATATCGGTTATCACCAGGTTGAATTTTTCATCGTGAGTATTCAGTAAGTTTAGCGCTTGCACTCCATCTTCAGCCATCACCACCCGATTTCCCGCGTTTTCCAGAATTGTAGACGTGGCAATTCGAATTTCCTCGTCATCGTCTACTAATAGTATGAGCTTACTTTCGTCATTGGTTTAGTAGACGTTGCCGGCTTGTGTGGCGCACATCGACCGCGCGCTGGGCCCTGCGAAGACCCGCGCGCACTCCACGCAGAGGTCCTCTGGCAGGGCAGGGTCGGCGTCGGGCTCCACGTCCGGGCCGAGGTCTGTGTCGGGACCGTCGGGAATGTCCGGGGCGTCGGCGGTGTCGGGGTCGTCCGGGACGTCGAGTGTATCGGCGGCGTCCGCGTCAGAGCTGTCCGGCGAGTCCGGCGTGTCTGGCGTGGCGTCTCCAAATTAGAAAAGAGAAACATTGCCTTATAAAATCGCTAAAAACAAAAGTCCTGGTAGCACTTGGTAGGTTTTGTCTTTTACATAACTCATCAAAAATTTATTTATATATATATTTTCTACTTTTTAAGGGTCGGATAAATTTCAGGGGAGGGGGGGGGGGTTCAAACCTGGCAGCATCTTCCTTTGCAAACGGCCTTAACGGATCATCAGTGAAAAAAAAAAAAAAAAAAAAAACACGTCCGTGACCATTGTCTCGATGAGGGTTCTCTTATCTGCCTTTTCTTCATGACAGCTGACTTATCCAGATTTTCAAAGCATTCTATATTGTTAACTTTAAATGGAATTATATCATATTGTTGTCTGAGGTTTTCGTTCTAAATCTATTATGATCAAACTTTGATGAAACTTCCAGATTTATTCTCTTCGTTTACTGATGCACAAGTTAAGGTATTAAGAATGAAAAGTACAGCTAATCAGCGGCAATTAATATCATTAATTTTACCAAATTCGCAACTCAGATAATAAAATTTAAACACTTATTGGTTGGAATGGCCTAATCCAACGGTTATCGCACCACCTGCCACTTCAAAAATTGAACGTACGCTCCACAGCGCCTCTGCAGCGACACAAGAGCGATGCAAGGTAGATAGATGGGGCGATATGACTGATCGCTTTCCTGGTTACCGTGAATCGATAGATACAATATGCAAAGTGACAGAAGATATCGTTATTATAGGCTGCGCAGATGGAACTATCAGGTGACATTTCTGAATCGTGTGAATCCAATCATTGGGCGTGTCTTCGTCGGGGTACATGCCCATATACCGCTCCGTAATTAATTCCTTACCACATGCCACACATTCGATCGTTTCCGGAAAGTTTCCTTCTTCGCTCATAAGGGGGTCCCCCAAATAAGAATTATCTAGGGCCTAGGGACATAGCCCAGAAATGAAGGCTACCCTTCGCACCAATTCGGTTTTGCTGCTTTATCGGATGCGGGGCGGGCAAACTTTTGGTCCAGAAGCCACAGATCCCCATCACCTGCTGCTAAGCGCTCGGGGTCCGAGGCAACTAGGAGTTCATAACCGGTTTGTTTTTCTGCAGGGCGAGGGTCGTTGACACACCAAGATAAGCGAGGTGTGGCATTGGTGATCCCCAGCGGGTTGGCCGAGAATTCGCAGCGAAGCCCAATTGGTGCGCGTGCCATTAAGCTCCGTTCTTCCTATGTTTGTGTGCCAGACGATAAGTGTGCGCCGGGGTTGGGTGATACGCAAGTAATCACTGCCTATTACCAATAGCCAGTAGTTACCTGATGATATTATCTGGATAATTACGCGGATTATGGGCGCTAGAACCGACATTCCCACGCAATACCAGTTGGTCGAGACTCGTTTGCAGGAGAAGGTGGACAATGCCAACACTCGGTGCAATCTGTGTTTGTGGCGTTGCAAGCTGTGTCATGGGCAACGTGGTTTCTGTCAGGCGCATGTTAACCGTAACGGTACCCTGTATAATCTGTCTTATGGCATTCTTTCCGACGACCTTGTTTTACTGTCGGCAGCACGTTTTACAAGCCACTTCTTAATCTTGTCTCGATGTTACATAACCTTCCGGCAGAGCCTCGTGGGCTGAAGTGTAAACTACATGCTCAGCTTGTTGAGGCACATGGGGACACCAAGTGTTCTGAAGCCTTGAGACCGATGTAAAGATTATGTGGGAAGGGGAGCTTACCGGTAAGCTTGGTCGGCAACGTTCATGTCCAGTGAAATAGAGCCTTCCTTCTAGTGAACCCTGAACAATTCCTTGATACCAGAAATCCAAGGTTTGTTTGTTAACTAGTAATCGTGGATACTCAGCAATTATTGATCAATTTCATTCCATTTCTCCCTGTCATTCATTGCATGTGGAAAATCTTGCTCGTCTGGCAATTTTTCGTCTATTAGCTGAGCCATAAATGTGTAGCTAACCAGGAACAATTGCTGGATCTCTTGAAGGGTTGGTATCAGAGTGAAAATTGAGTAAGGCGAGACGATAACCGAACTGCCAAAGCCACGCACTATTATATTATAGAGACCACCGTGCTTCAACACCCATCACAAAGAATGGAGGCTAACGTGCACCGAAATGATAAGATTGCATGCAGTATTATTACTCATTACGGAGTAGCTAGAACCTATTCATCTTCCTAGCAGTAGAGGGCGTACGTGTATGTATACGAACTGTTCCGCTTCGAATTTTTGATCGGGGACCGTATGAGGGTATGTGTGGTGCGGCTCAGGTTGGTTACGAAAAAGACGGATGTGTCCCAATACGAATAGTACGGACGGTTTCGTAGGTGCGCGTTGTAGCGCCACAGTGCCAATGGGTAAATACATTATCCGTAACATAGTTGGTGCCATATAACATGGCATGGATATTCTTAATTGTCATTTTCGACCTATAGCGTTCGCTTTCGTTCATACGATTTCGGGAAAAACCAAACGATAAGCCAAAAGTCATTTCATCGTAATTGCGACCGTACCCAAAGATTAAACCTGTAGTTTTAGACTCATAGGCATTTGCCATCACCGTCGGAACCACCGCCTTCGCCGGCCCGAACCGGTCCGACAGCACCACACGCCGTAAGAAATCCAAACCGGCCGCCAAAGCAAATCGCCGAGTTCAGCGGAAAAATGTCAGCCGCTCAACACGTCTGATTCACGCCTACGGCGACTATGTGAACATGCAAACCGGCCGTATTGAATGGCCGCAAGTGATGACCGAGCGGTACAAACAACTCACCGTCGATCTCGATTGGCAGATTCTGGAATGGCGATAACGAGCCCATATGTTGATAATCTTACAGTGTCGCTCTTTTCTTAAAAGCACTGTGGATCATTTGAAAACCGCATTGCTCTAAGTAACTTTGGTAAATGTTGCCGAATTCCAAAACCAGTGTTCTAAATTAAAGAAATCAGACCCCGACAAGAAACCTACTGTAAGTATACTGTAGAAAGAAGAGTGCCGCGAACGCACTCAGTTTGAAGCGAATTTGAAGGTAAAAATGTTTCAATGATATTTCCACACGACACAATACTCCACCGTTAACAAGTCGACCTTCATTTCTAAATGACATGGCCGTTAATGGGTTATTCTTCATTTCCATTCTTACGAAGTTTTTATCAGCTCTTTGTGCACAGAATTTTTCTTTCGACACAGCGAAAGAAGAAGTTGCTAGCACTAGCAACAGGATCCCCTTTTTCATATTAGCTCCCCAAAGAATAATGAAAATTAATTTAAAGCTTTGTACCCCATCTGTGGACACAGTGCAACACACTATGAAAATATGCCGGTGCGCTGCTGCGTTGCGCTTGTGAAACCGGCGCGGTTTTAGGTGGAGCAGACACAGATGCGCGCAAGGCATTGCTGGATTTCGGCGCTCACATAGGCAAAGCATTTCAACTTGCAGACGACATTCTCGATGTCACATCTGATGCCGAAACCTTGGGCAAGCAGACTGGAAAAGACGCGGATCGCGGCAAAGGCACGCTGGTTGCGCTTTTCGGGCTTGAGCACTCACAGAAGCTGCTTCAAGACTATCTTTCAATATTGTTTTCCACACTTGGCGATGCTCTTCTATCAACAAGAGTGGAAATCCTGCACAGACAATCTCAAGCCTATTACCTTCGACTCGATGTATATCCATGGCTACAAATATTATGGTACTACGGGGGGACATAATAGATACATTAGCTGGGAAAATATTTTTCAGCCCAAAAGCGCCCACCGAAAAGGATGAAACCTAGAGGAACGTTAATCATAATCCAAGACAAATACTGTGTTGTTTACGAGGCTATAATCATTGCGTTCACGCTCACCTGAAGTGGCAGCAATCATAAACCCAACAAAGGCAAATGCTGCTGCAAAAGCAATCAGCACATGATAGATGCTAAGGTTCTTACCAACAAGATCCTCAAGCAAACTTTCTCGTTCTTTGCTCATACCTATTCTCGGGGGTTTTGGTTGTAGTATTCTATACAGCCAGGACAGTCCTTAGACGTATCTACTGCCCCTCCGATCTTTTTTAGGGTAGCTGCAGCACGGGCCAATGCCCAACTCTATGGTGTGATCAGAGAAAAATAAAAATAAAAATTGAGTTTACTGCAGTGTACTTCTGTGTAAAATATATCACTTCAAAGCTTATTTTAATACCAGTTTGCTTTAAAGATTTGAATTCATTATTTTTACATTCTTAGTCTTCTAAATATTTAGCAAAATACTCTCAAACGTTGAATTCTATTCACTAAAACACCGTTATACAATCTCTACTTTTTTTGTTTTATTTGTCTTATGTTCTCTGCAAATATACCAAGGTCCAGAAACAGGCCTTGAATGTAGACAGTTGAATATCGAATATTGGAAATAGTGATTGGAAAATCATCAGTCTCTTGGTTATTTGTTTCCATTTTTGGTGTGAATTTGTTTGGAATTTGTTTTAAGTAAGGAAGAGGTCTACATCCTCTTGAGCAGAATCGTATAATTATTCGTCTGCAAAGGTTCATGTAGATAAATGTATAAAACATGATAAATTCACAGATATAAGATTACGGATATGAAGAAACAATTTTTGTGACGGATCTGCATGAAACCGCAGGCGCCGTCTCGTCCTGGGCGGCTCTCGTGGCCCGCGTCACGAATTGGATTGGACGCGAAGACGGTGGGGAGCTTTAGCTACGACGGATACTCTTCTCGCTAGCGATTCTGTTAGTCGCCTGGATCGCGTCCAAGTTTGCCGGACGGCTCACCGCCAGTGCGATCGCTCGACACCCACGTACATCTGTGCTGCTCGAGAATTTCGCCCGGCGCACGGCGGACGGGATTGAGTAGTGTCTTTCGGTTAGTTCAACATCCCTTCAACATACCCTGTAAGACTCAAATTAATATTCTAAGCTGTTCTTGCGATATTACTGACATTAACTTTTGACAACCAGCATTGGGAGACAAAGAATAAGATCTGCGTTTTTATTTAGCACGATTTCCCTATGTACATTCCCTGCAATTTTCATTTTAATGCCCTTAGTCTTACCAGCAGAAGTAGTGACAATATGCACGTATTACCTTTTGGTCAGTTAAGCACACCCTGCGCACGATGACGTGGTGGCAGAATTGGCGTCGAGCCTGGATTTTTTCCGGGCCGCCAAAGCGCCGACGGCGCAATGCAACTTTGCTGTCGTGACTTAGCTGCACGCCCGTTCGCCGGCCGCGGCCGCCGGCTCTGCAATGTGCTTACCGACAAAATTGCGCTACCTTCCTCTCCTCAACTGCATGGATTCAGCAACGAAGGAGCACAACGATGGCAGATTTCGGGATCTTCGGCACCACGCACGAAAAAACCCTTGGGCTGGTTTATATCGCTTGCGCTTGGGGCACCAATCGCCAATTTTCACATGTTCAGCGCCATGAATTTGGAGACATTGGACGCGCCGCAGTCCGGCGCGAAACCGTATTGCAAGCCCTGGCGTTAGGCCTCCAAGCGCTTGAGCAAACCAATTGATGATTACTTGTTCTGCAGAGCAATGGCCCGGGCTTCAAAACTGGCCGCATAAGTGGCAAAGGCTTTCTCAAACATCCCCCCCATAAGCTTTTCCAGAGGGTCGGCGAGGGGACGCTCTTCTTGGCTGAGGTCGGAGAGTTACCTCTCGAGTTGCAATCCTCACTGCTCGGGGTCGTCGAACGCCGCCAGTTCCGACGCGTCGGCGGCACCAAGGAGCTCAGAGTCGCCGCGCGGCTGGTTACCGCCACACATCGTGATCTTCGCGCAGCGGTGAATGAAGGCCGCTTTCGTGCGGGCCTCTACTTCCGTCTCGCCGCGTCGCGAATCCTGGTTCCGCCACTACGTGAGCGCCCCGAAAAAACACAAAAAGGAAGTTCATTTTCCTTTTTCGTTTAATTCGTGTGTTTCGTGGGCTAATAAATGTTTCCCCGGCTTCCGAAACATCTCGCGAGAAAAACCATTCCCAAAACCAATTTTATCGGAAATTTCTGTCGTCCATTTGTCTTCGCGGATGGTTCCATCCCAATTTGCGGGAGCATATTTACGGTTGTCCGGGAGTTTCTCGCCCTCAATTTCCCCTTATCCCACCTTCATCAGCAGCGATTCGGCGACTTACCCAGCAGTTTTAGCGTTTCTGCAATGCTGTAGTTAATCAGGCCGCGGGCGACAATATGACCTTGTTGGTCAACACACATCACCATATCACCACGGGAAAACGAACCCTCAGCATCTTTGACTCCAACGGGCAACAGGCTTGTTCCCGACTGACGCAGTGCACGCACAGCACCATCATCCAAGATGAAGGTGCCACGGCTCTTAAGGTGACCGGCCAACCACTGTTTGCGAGCCGACAAACGGTCATGCTCAATAGCAGTGTTTCTGTAGGAACAGGGTTACCGACTGAATCGATTCGTCGTCGAATGCTTGACAGGAGTTCTGGATGTAACTGGTCAACAGCAAAAGAAAGATTGCGACGAGACCAGGAAAAGAAAGGATGGGCCGGATCATTAGCGGAACTCAAGGCGGGGAAAGTTCAACCCAGTATATTTTATTTTCGCCGCGGAGGAAAACTTGAGGTTATCCGTGGATTCTGCATGATTGGAACTGGAATGGAGATCAGGGACATCAGCGGCTTCTTGGTGTTTTCCAGCCTGTCATGGTGTTGTCGTGCAGCGTCGCGTTGATGGTTGGGCATACAACGACAAAAAGAAGCCCACGAAACACCCAATCCTGCCTTGATCAGATTGTTCCCTTCCGTCTTCTTTGCCAACGCCATCGACTCTCTAAGCATCGGCAACAGGCATCACGTCAGCAGCCGCAATCAAAGGCAAAGCGTGGAAGGAAAAAGACAGAGATCAAAGCTGACCTTTCTTCGGTGCAGGAGCTAGTTGCATGCGCAAATTGTGCAACTGCTTTAAAGCTTGGCCGATGTGCGCTGCATGTAGCACGCCTTGTGCAGCAACAGAGGTATCGTTCGCCAGCTGACTGCCTAATAAAAAGCCCCTGTCGGCAGATTTCATCAACTGCTTAAACTGCTTCAATAAGCATACTTGATGCTAAACACTAAACTGATGCTGCAAGCTCATTAAGTCTTGCTCAAACACCCCTGCGCCTCTGAGTAACTTATGCAGTGCACGAAAGGCTGCCCGCGTTGGCTTCGACTGGAAAGAGCAGCGTCCGGTTATAATCAAGATCGATGAAGAAGTGGAGGAACCGAAGGACGAAGTGCTGAACGGCAACAGCAAAGCCACCGAGGACGAAATCGGGGATTTGTTGTTTGCAACCGTTAACCTGGCTCGGCATCTGAGGATCGAGCCTGAAGCGGCTCTTCTCGCCGCCAGCGCGAAATTCGTACGGCGCTTCCCAACTGTTGAACGACTTCTCGGCGAACTCTGATTCTTGGCTCCCAAATGTGCATGGCTCAAAATTTACCCTACCATCAACTTCCTGACTATCCTGATTCATATACTTCCGGGAATATCCTGGCGAGAATGGTCGACGGACTAGGTTACCGATACTACTGGTCCACGGATGGTCTGAATCACGCTGACCTGGATTTCAAACCCTCTGAAGATGCCCGGTCAACTTTCGAGACTTTGCAACATCTGTACGGGCTGTCCGATATGATCGTAAATGCAGCAATCAATGATGGCCACAAATAGAAAGGCAATGGTAACGGCAAAGCTGCCACTGTTGATAAGCCAGACTAAGATCGTACGGCCAAATAGCGGCGCAAAAATACTGAGTAGACCGATGACAAGGATGCCGACGTAGGGCGTATGATAGCGTGGGTGTAACCGGCCAAAGGCGGCGGGGAGTTGCCCGGATTTTGCGAGTGGATAAGTGACCCGCGACGCACCAACGATAAAGGCGTTCCAACTGGTTAGAATGCCGCCGCTCCCCGGCAAATTTTGTTGCAATTATACAACGATTCTTTTGTTTACATTTTTGAATAGCCAATCAACGTGCAGCATTTATGTCAATGTGGCAAAACCCATGTAGCTTGCTTAGCTGGATTCTAAATGTAAACAAAGTCACAGCGCGTTCAAATACAAAAATTCCTGTGTTCTATGCTCTACATGTTGTACATGAACTTAAAATGGACCTACCACTTCTTGAGAGTTTATTGAAAGAGCTTTGATGGTAAGTAAGAATGACTCCATCCCGCCCTCGCCCAGGGTGCGGTCGACCCGGAGGGTCAGCTTCGGGCCGAGCTGAATGGCGTGGGCCGACGCGCTGAGCGGGGGGGGGACGTCCGGCGACGGCAGCTGCTCGGTCACCGCCATCACCTGCTCCGTCGCCGGCGCAGCCTCTCGATCGCCTTCCTCGCGGATGGTCTCGTCCTGGCTCCAGCTCAACGGTTGGTTGGGGTCCACGCCGTTCAGTCTAGCGCCGCCGGCAGGGCGGTCCCAGAAGGAAAAAAAGTAAAAAGTTGAAAGAAAAGTTGTTCAAGCCATATGTGTGAAAGTCAAGATTGAAGAATGATTTTGGTCTACGAAAGAAAAAGGAACTGGTGCCGATAAGACAAAAACCCAAAACAGAATCAGAATTGAACGAAGAAGAAGATCCTTTGTATTCTGTGTGTTTAGAACCCTATTTAATATACTTATGGTGTAATTTGAGGAAAAAATTAAGGAGAATTGAGGACAATTGCTCCATTTTCGAAAAAAGCGGCGAGGAGCGAAGCATGTCGTGCACAATCTTGCGGATGCGCGAGGCGTGTGGAATGGCGATGGCCTTCAGCACACGCGGCAGCACACGGACTGCTTGCTTCGAGCCCATGATGGGGGCTTGGAAGGTGCATTCCACCGCACGCTCCAACCGCTCCATGCCGCTGGTTGGCGCACCGGCCCGGACATTCTCCCCTGGACGTGCCTGCGCCGCCGTGTTCTTCTGATACTCCTGCTGCTGCGGCGTGGGCGTGGCCCTAGACACTTCGCTGGCTCGATCACACAGGGATCTAGGTGGAAGGGCAACTTCACGCCTCATCCCCTCTTGGACCTTCTTCGTCTAGTAGGAGACCGCGAGGCATACAGAAGGTTAATCCAAACAATAACAAAAAGAGTTCCCATACATATATTTTTTTCTTTACTTAAAGTTCATTCCATGAACCTTCTAGTGATTCACATCCTTTTACTATCCTGTTTTCATTTTTCACCTAGTCAAGCTGAAGCAGCAATGCTCGTTCAAGCAGGCGCTCGACCAGCTTCCGCCGCAACTGGCCGACGAACTGCGCCCCAGCCTCGAACAGCTCCGCGAATTCAGCGGCAACCAACTGCTGGCCGCCGGCAAGGTCGAATTCAGCCTGACGTCGAACTCCTTCATCGCGCTCAATTATGTACGCGAGAACATTCCCATGGTCGCGGTCGCTGCGATCTTTCAGAAGGACCCGCAGGTCCTCATCGCGCATCCGGGCCAGGGCAATGACAGTTTGACGGCTAATCGGGGAGGCCCCATAGAACCCAGGCGGCCCAGTACTGGGGATCCTTCCAGCGGGGCTGGCTGCGGACATGGGCCTGGGCCTGCTGCAGCGCGCGGGTCGGGGAGAGCGCCTTCGGGCGCTTGCCGTCCTTGCCCGGCTTGGGGTTCCAGAGCGCGTAGAACCTCGTCATGAGCGCGCGGGTGGCCTCGTCGTCGACCTTCCACAGCGAGCAGAGCACCCGCGGGGCGCCGGCCAGCATGAACGAGCGCGACATATTTCCCGGTTTCAGGTTAAAGCCGAAGTATCAGTGAAAAGTCATCCGATTTACAACGGTTGTGGTGCAACAACAGGTTGCTTCGGAATGCCAAATGGGTGCATTAATACTGGTGTGTGTGATATTGTGGCTTCCTATTCTGTAAAAGGAGACCGGTATGAATTTAAATTGCGTGGATTGTTGGAACAAGCTTCTGGAGGCTACCTGGCGATTGGCTTCTCCCAAGATGCTGCGATGGTATGACTAAGTTCAACTCGGAACACTCCGTGGGTCCATAGGCATTGAGGATGTTGCGGCCTTCCTTGTGCCACTTGACCACCAGGTGATGGGGGACCTCCTCGCCGGACAGGATGATCAACCGGATGTCGTCGAGATCAGCTTCCACCGTTGCCCACAAGGTGGGCACGCAAGGGAAAACCGTGATCCGGTGCTCTTTGAGCTAATAGTGCAGATCCTCGCCGAAGAGAGACGTGTACGACTTGCCAGACACCAGTGTTGCCCCGGCGATGAGGAGAAAAAAAGAGAGAGGCAAAGCAACGGTTGTAGGGTAACGAGCTCACATTATGGGGGTTCACCTGCGCAATGGAGGGGCAGAAGTATGAGCATTTGTACCCAGTTATGCACACGTAAATGACAGTGCACGGATAATGGCTCAGAAGCAGCTGGATTATAGCATGGGAAAAAGCAGGTGCAATTAATTTTACCCTTAATGTATTGTCGTGGCAGAATCATGACTGTTGGAGATTCTGTGGTATAGAACTACTAATGTCTACATGTCTACACGATAGACAGAGAGGTGGATCTTGATTTGTCTCGATTCGGTTATGTTCAATGTTACAGACCTCCCGTTCATCTGAAAATAAAAATTTGCACCCATGGTTCCAGACAAACACAACCTATCATAAAACCCAATGGTAGCATGATATGTTCATGCTATGTAAAAAGCAAGTCATATTTTATCTAACATATGATATGTTCCTGTCTCTGCATATGATTCAAACTCTGTAATAGTGATGATTTGCGGAAAAAAATGGATCAGATTCACTGGAATCTCAAAGTGCTCACAACTTTGGATCAAATTTCAATACCAATTCCAAGATCAGGTAGTGAAGATCAAAAATTCAGTAGCACAATTATTGAATTCTTGAAAGGAAGTCCTGTAGTGATGTCTCTAGTACTAAAATATAGTTAAAGCTGAATCAAAATCTAAAATTGTCACAAAAATTTAAAAAAAAAGTTGAGGATTTGGTTGAATTTCACACAAAATTCTAATCTTATTAATTCATGGAATTATTCTTCAGTTTGCTGTTAACCTTGAGGTTACAGGGAACTAAATAGGATAGATTGCTTTTTTTATTATCGGCAGGATTAAAATGATCAACCGAATATCTCCAGAGAGCTTAACTTTTAGCAGAACGAAAATCAAATTACGTAAAAAGTGTTTTGTTTCGTCTAGTCAATATCAAAAGTTTATAAGCTCATTGAAGAGCACGACGTAAAGCAGTGCCAAAATTCGAAATTGGGGTGAGGGTGAGGATGTAGACTATAATTTTCTACGTATCAGCCGTGTTGTTCGATCACAACATGTTTGCAGCGTTTCATCACATATCAAAGTCGTTTTCACAAAGCTAGAAACTTATAGCAATGAAATCGCTCCGAAACGTATAGGGAAATAAGGCACTAACCTTAAGTAGTCTTTGGAGCACAGCTTGCGTCCAAATTTAACGTAGAAGCGTTGTGAAAGCTCAGCCAGGGGAGCATAACAGCAGTCACACCTCAAACATCGATCATAACGAGACATAATTCATCTGGCTGGATGCAGAAATAGCCAACTTTTGTCTTTTACAATGGTTTTTAACGTGTTCTTGCTAATTTTTTCTAGCGAAGTTATCTTTCTACAAAAAAAAAAAAAAAAAAAAAAAAACACTTTAACATCAAAAGATAAAAACTCAATAAATAATATACACCCACCCACACCACACAAACACCCACAAAAAAAAAAAAAAAAAAAAAAAAAAAAAAAAAAATAAACGAAAAGAGAGAAACGGAGGAGGAGGAGGAGGAGGAGGAGGCGAACAGGTGCGGGTTTTGTGTCTTGAAGCTAGCTCGAGCCTTCTTCAATGCAAGCAACTCCACGTGAAGCTTCCGAAACTCGTTCCGCCAATCAGCAACCTGGCTCTGCCGCTTCGCGTACTGCTGTCTGATTCGCTCCTCGACCGCCGCACGCTCGTCCGGTCCCTTTGCCGCCTCAAACTCGCCCTTCAGCTGCGTGAACACCTGTGGCGAAAGGGTCGTGAGCGTCGGGGCGAGGGAATCGCGCCCGCCGCGGAGGTGCGCTACGGCGACGATCCCTATCAGTCTATCGCCATTCATGCGGCGGACGATCCCAACGGGACCGTGCTGGCGTTCGTGCATGGCGGCGGCTGGACGTCCGGCGACAAGGACCACATGAATTCCATGCCACCCGCGTTCACTTCCGCGGGGGTCACGTTCTGTTCGATCGGCTACCGGCTGGCGCCGCGCCCCCTGTTTCCCCACGGGCTGGACGACGTCGCCGATTTTAACACGATGCGCCATCATTTCCAAAGCTGTAATGCAGAATGTTTCGAAGTAGTTCGATGGATATAACCAATACTCCGTACGACTCATCAATGCGTACAGATCTTGTTGTTTCAACGAGCCGTGAACAACAATGCTATCCATTCCGAACATACTTTGCATTTCTTGCACTCGACCTTCGTAGTGCTCGAGGACATGATCTTCCGCGTAAGATGGGAAGCAAACATGCAGCTCTGCATATGGAACACGACTAACGAACGTATGATTCGACATGAAAGAGGGGAGGCAAGCAATCGTTTGCATCTGCGAGGACCTGATCAGAAAATCGTTCAAGGAAACAACTGGATAAATTTTTTCAACAATATTCCGACAACAAGAATGACCTCATCGAACCTGTAGCAGAATATTACTGTAGATTCGATGGGCGAAGGCTTTTATTAACTCCGTTGAAATTATGGAGAGCAACCAGAGAGTCATTGGAATTGTTATTTCCTTGCAACCACGAGGAGGCTAACAACGAAGAAAACGGGCGCGTCAACAATCCTTGATGGTGCAAAAACAACAGAAACAAAGACCATCCTACGGGGGTGCCATTTCTGCTTTTGGTAACAGTCATGTATTGGTTAACCTTGAAAGGGTTGAATGGGGTGTCCCCGTTCTTAAGCGGTGTAAACGTCTTGATGAATTGGCAAGATCTCATGCTATTCAAATGGCGAAACAACAAAAAATCTTTCATTCTGTACCTGATACTGATACACTACAAACGTTCGAACCATTGCCGATAAAACAAAACCTACAACAACGCAGAAGTGGTGATTGGTGATACAGCAACGTCTCAAAAAGTTCCTGCTGATCGGGCTGGCAAATGTGCTAGCGCTATTGCCTGTCGCAGCTTATGCGCAAGTAGACCCGTCTAAGCTTAAAGCGACGTATGTTTCCCAGTTTGTAGGCTTTGCAACTTGGCCGGATATTAATTCCCCTCAAAAAGAAACCCCCAACCAAATTAATGTTTGTGTGTTGGGGCATCGACGTGCATTGTATCGTATTCAAAAGTGGAAAAGTGATCAAGCGAAATTAAAAGGAGATCCAAGCAAGAAAACAACGGCTACTGGTCAAAAGAAAAAACAACGAACACCAGCACTTAAGAAGAAACCCGTTGGTGGTGAACGAAACGGCAAAGAACGTCTCGTACGAACAAAACGATTTGTAAGAGAAAAATTTATTTCGAGAGGATTTTTGGTAATGGATGTTTTTCAAAGGTAACGTAGACTATTTAAACAAAAACGGTAACCAACCCACCAAGTCCCAACAATGCAAGCTCCGTGTCCTCACGCGGAGCATTAGGTATGTGCATAGCAACCAAAAATAGCATTGCAAATGGGGCGACCATTACCGTCTCCACACCCAACGCCATGGGAGCCGGAAGACTAAGGCCTTTACGAACCAAGCCATAAAATCCAAAGGAAAAGGCTAACAAGAGACCCAATACGGGCACCTGACCAATTGCGGTTAATTCGTAAAGAACACCTATTGCGGAACTCCATTGTGAAAGGTGTTCTCAAGGGCTGAGAGTGTATTCTAGCGATCCTGGGTACTAATTGAGCACGATAGGTCGTAGCAGCATTAATGAATGAAGTATTATTGGTTTAGGGTACATCTGGAAAACAAACGTTGCCCTGTAAAACTTGCTTTGGCTGAAGTGTTGCTTTTTTTATAGTAAATAATTCAAGAAAAAGGCAAAACAGCAGTGGGAAGTCAGACAAAGAATAGCGAGGGGATAAAACTCCACAATGAAAAGAATGACCTTGATCTCGACACTGCGCGTGCCCGGCTGTTGCCGATATTCCAGGATACCGAGGCTTCCCTGTCCTGGTATTGCCTGGACTTCTGGTCTGAACAGCTGGATATGGATGTATTTGAACTGGCAATTGGGATTGAGCACCGGATCCAGGGCAGACCCCATGTCATGGAATTCCTGGCTCACCTTGATGCTCTGGATAAGAAGATCGTGATGGTCACCAATTCGCATGAAAAGTTCATTCATCTGAAGCTTTCCAAACCTGTTTCCATGAAAAAGACTATGTCAGTATAAAACAAACAGAAATTAATTAAAAAAAAAACTTTTTCCACAAAATAAATTTGTAAAGAACTCCATTAAACCAAAAATGAGCAAAAATATAATCAAATAATCTACCAAGCGTAAAACTACCACAAATCAGCACAATAAATAATTGAAACCCAAAACACACAGAAATTAAAATAAATAACCGAGTCAAACTCAAGACGAGGAGAAATTAATATGACGACTTAAAATTAATGGGGCATCCTGAACTTTGAAAGCTTGAAGCATGATCGTGTCTGAATTTTACGGTTTAACGGTCTAATGTTCCTTAGAGGAGTTTCCTTGGTTAACTACTTAATCAACTTCAAATGAATCTACGCACTTTTGGTTTGTAGGTTACTTCCTCTGTAATCTACTGTAGAGATTGTCGATACTAAGTTATCAGTGCCAGCTAAATCAATCAAAAATCTCTCAGTTCCCAAGATTTTCCATGCTACGTGGATTTTGTACTGCTCTGTCAAATTTGTAGATGAACAGTTAGATTTCTAGATTTTTTTCCTACATACTGAAAGCCTTTTAAAATCAAAAGTCTTTAAATTAAGCTCTCTGGAGTAGAAAAAGTTTTTTCTTGTTTAAAAAAATTGTCAAATCATCAGTCCCTTTACTCTATACTGAATACTGGGGGGAAAAAATACCAGGGTTGAAAACCATTATGCAATTGAGCAAAATTGCGTAAAACTCAAACCCTCATATCGCGAGGCGTAAACGTTAGTATAGCCGTATCGATCGATCACCAAACTATTGTATTGATCGGCTCCGTTTTGCAAGGCGATCATCTTATAGGCGCGATCCTTTAGTTCCTTAAAGTAGCGTTCATCTTTGGTGGCGTCCCATACTTCGGCGAGATTCCAGACAGATAGATACAAACGCCGGCCGGTCAGATCGTGTTCTCCCCAGATGCGTTTGAGATAAGTTTCGGCCATGAGCTTGGCCACGTCGAGGCCCCGATGCAATGAACGTACAGTATTTTGCCTCATCTACGTTTTATTAGAAATTTCTTTCGCTTTAATTTCTTTTTTGTATTTATGCTTTTTCAGAGTCTTTGTCCAACTTTTAGGCACTTTAAAAAACCTTAAGAATTGTACCACTTGTTTTATTTTATAAAAAAAAGCTTACAATGATTACACCTTAATCTTTAATATGCTACCATTTTAATATTGTTAGTTCGTGTCTTTCTATTTTCTCTTTCTTTCCAGTCCGTTGGTCGGCAAAAATGGCGGCAACAGTTCTCATCTTTCTCTTCGTCATCGTCTGACCCTCTAGCAGTCACCCATGAATCTGTACTGCGAGCAGAGGTGGCTCGAACAGAGCTGTATGCCCTACTTGGCGCGTCCACCAAAAGTCTTCTCGTTTCATCATTTTGAACTCAGCCGATTTTAACGAAAAGGCAAAGCCTATAGCCTTAATTTATGGGAGAAAATGTGGACTTTTGAAATCAGCTGATTCTAGTGAAAAAGCAAAGCATCGGAATTCGCTCCTATTGGCCAGCAGACCAATAGAATTGAAAATAGGCGCCTGAAATTAACCTGGGAATGAAGGCGGATCAGGCACAAGAAACTCCTAACTCTGCATTCACAGGTCAGCGTAGGTTCTCCAATCACAGTCATACAGCATCTGCCACATGCAGCGATCACTTCCCGCGACAACTGGTCTAGTAATCAATGAGAGCAACGGTCTATCCGCTTCTCGTTCTTACGGGCGCAACCTACAGATGATTCGATGCATGCTGTTCTGGCGGCGGGTGGCTTCTCGCTCGCGGCGATGAATGTCGGCGGCCGACAGGCTCTGGCCCAGGAGAGCTGCGGTTCCGACCACCCGACCTTCTTCATCTGGTCGGGCTACGAGATTCCGGAGTTCTATCCGGCCTACATGGAAAAGCACGGCTGCCTGCCTAACTTCTCCATGTTCGGCGACGAGGAAGAGGCCTTTGCCAAGATGCGCGCCGGTTTCTCGCCCGACGTCATGCAGCCCTGCTTCTCCCCGAGATCATGATGAACAAATCGATCACACATTTCTTCAAATAAATCTGCTAGGCAATTATCCGATGCTGGACCAGAAGGATCGTAAGGATGTTTTTCCCATGATATAAAAAGATCACTAGCGATAATTCCAGCGACAATTTCATTCGTTGGTCGATGACGTACAAGAAACGATAGTTTTTGATCGAGTACATCTTTCATCAATGGCCAAAGCCAAGTATCAAATAATTCTTGTGCAGTTGATCGATAAAGTAACATACAAAAATAATCTAAGAATATAATTACACTCGACTTAAGAAATGATAAAGGGACTTAACCGCTCATTTTCTTAAAGAAGATTCGAAAGGCAAACAAGTTACTCATTGTAAAGCAAATCTTTTAGTTAAAAGATAATAACTATACAAATAAGTTTTTAAATAAATTACCATGTATTATCATTTGTAAAAGGAAGGTATTCCTAATAGTTGTGCCGTTATGTGTTCCAGGGCCTTCCCATTTGATGGATGTCCCAGACCCTTTATGATCTAAGATATAGCCCTGGGAATTGAAATAGTAAATAAAAGAAAACATTAAAACATCAGAAATCCACAACATTTTTAATAATTATTAGATTCACAACTCTGCAGTAGTCACTCAGGCAAAACGTGAACTTCATGGAGTCTAGAATCTATCAACGCGTTTTAAGACGCGTCATGAGATGAACAACAGCCAGGGTCGTATTCAGAGTTTTTCCAGGTGGGGGAAGGGTCAGAACTTTTCAGGGCCGGACGTTACGGAGGTCAAACGTCCACACACGAGGGCCGGCAGCAGACACCACCGACCAGGCGTCAACATAAAGCAGCTCACCCTGCCCGGAGCCATGAGGTCCAACGCGAATACGCTGCTGACCGGTGGCACGATCCAGGACGACCAGATGGGGCGGTTGCAACGCGTCAAAGGCTAGGAGCTCGTCACCCACGACGTGCAGGCGACTAATGCGCCCGAACGCTTCGGAATCCCCAAACCGCCTATCAACGGCCCATTTGTGCAAAGACGGCTTTAACTGCCGAACATAAGGGGCCCCATCCCCAAAGACGACCCCACAAGTCAACTTTTTTTGTTTTATATTTTTTTTTTTTTTTGCCTTTTTGGGTACGCGTTTGTGCAACGCCGACTTTAAAACTCAAAAATAAATTCCTTTATGCACAAAGGCGAACCCAAAAACCAAAACCAGTCTGCCCACCTATTTTAATACACACTTCAATCCAAACACACCTACTAGTCTGTTCGCTCGTCGTGGTATGGATACGAACTTCCATTCCGGCCAAAGCGGCAGACTCGGCGGTGTAGACCATCGCTGTGCCAGGATGATTCCATCGCCCTCCGGCAATCTTGGCGCCGACTCCGCTCCAGACATCGTCGAGATGTTTCTCACGGCAGAATCGCCAGAGCCGGATCGTCAACTGAACACTCTATGCTCAATTCTCTGTAGTTCCGCAATGACCGTGTCTGCTCCGATACCGGTATCCAGCAAATCCAGAGGACGGACATCTTGCATAAGCGACTCGACTCCGCGTTGGATAGCGTCGAGAAATTCTTCGCAGAAACAACGCTGGCGGATATTCTCGCTGAACCCACCACCAGTATCCCTATTTGCGATTTCCCATGCGCTATCCATGACGAAGCGTCATAACTCAGCAAATAGAACAAGTGTGCTCGTGAGAGCACCCTTGTGTGTCGTTCATGTTCTGTGAAACGTCTGTCGTGAGACGGCCTTAAGGGGCTTTCTTGCGTTTCTTTTCACCGGTGTCCAACGTAAGTGTCCCTAATGGAAAAGAACCTCTTTTATGACCGTAGCTTTTTAAACAAGGTTGAGCTAGTCGAGTCTTTCACTGTAAACTGACAGGCTCATTAAAATAATAGATCGAGGCGATCCTGAATCCTGGTTGTCCGCAGCCATGTTTTAGTCTTATTGGTGATGATACTATTCGTTCATTTATTGTATTAGATGCAGTAACAATTTTCAGACGTATTGACATCTCAAAAATGTATTTTCCTGCTCTATGGAAAGTGCAGACGAAGTGGTTGTGATTGAAGGCATCGCGACAGCCCTGCGTGAAGATGATGCTGCCGATTGGGCCAACACCTACAACCGGAAATACAACTGGGACATGCCTGTGACGGCGGATGATGTGTGGGTGGTCACGCCTACACGCGTTTTGGCGTGGCTGTGCGACAGCAGTGGCCTGGATTACGGGGCCGGGTTCTCCAACTCTGCGACCGAGTGGCGATTCGACCCAGGGTAGGAAGCGCCGCGGCTCGGCTGCACTGTGCTCGCAGCTATTAACACTGTCGGGACAGAACCGGCATTGCCCACCGTGCGGCAAATAAATTCTCTATCCCTTGCTACAGGGCGGACGTGTGTCATGTCTGCACAATCCACGCCGCAGCGACGCTTACAGTCGTCACGGTCGGCAATGGGCCGTCCGCGCCAGTTGTTCACACAATGGCAAAGGTTCGTATATCCGCCAATCGAAAAATGGCAATTGTGAGCAAATGTCCACGCTCCCCAACTCACCTAACTACCGATCCAATCCAGCCATCAATGAGTCTGAGAGGCAAATGCTAAGTTTTGGTTAGAACTAAACTAAATACTTGAGAAGGAAGGATGCTAATACCAGAGCCGTTAATCTCATTCCAAAAAAACTTAGAAAACTTTCGGTGAAGTAGATGATAAGAAGAATTGTAAAACTAAAGGCTCAACATGTGGCCCATTTGATGTTTTTAGCAATATTAAAAACTGGCACACGTCTACATCTTTAAAGGGAAAAGCCCTATTAGTACAAATACCACCCTTAAACTAAAAGACATACAAAATACCAGCAAAAAATCCCTTCTTCCTGAAATGTTATGGCCATGCATGCATGCTTCCTAAGTGAACTTATTTGAGACAGAGAAATTTGGACACAGAATTTATACCTGCTTGAGTATACGTTGCAGTTGTCTGTTCGTTCGGTTGATTTTGAGTTGCAGGTGGATCAGAGCTCATTTCATTATACTCGTCCATGCCATCATGATCCGCATGATCAAATGAAGCGGTGTGATGCAGACACGTGAGCAAGACAGCAACACAACAACGAACACTGAGCAAGACAGCAACAGCCGATCTGTTTCGACACATCTTCCAAACCAACCATGAGTCGCCGTGCTGTCCAATGCGGCCCGATACAGCCGTCTCTGACTCTCCACAAGCTCTTCCGTTCTCGTCTCCAGCTCCTTCTCGTACACCGTGTTGCGCTCCTGAGCTGTTTCCGATCCTTGACCGACTTCTTCTGCTGCCGCTTGCACAAAAAGAGGCAGCCGATATGGCTGCCTTGTGTAGCTTAGCAATTTGTCGAGATGATCCTAGTGTCTGGACTTCTTCAATTCCTTGATCTCATTTTGCAATTCCTTCATCTGCTTCTTCAGCTTTTCCAGAACTTCGCCCAGATCTGATTTAATTTCAATCCGACGTTCTACTTTTTTGCCATCACGATTCACGCTTGATGCCGCTTTCTTTTTGGAATGCGCCTCAATGATTTTGCGGTGAATTTCTCGCTTGATATTTTTATAAACGGAGATTTTTTTTCTCGGTAGATGAAAATCTTCGCGTCCACACGTATCGTATTCACATCGTATTTGTATGTCCACACGAATACGCTGAAAGAACTCAAATACGCCAAAGTACGTTAGAGAGCATGCGCGTAATCCCTTATTTGGAACTGGCCCGCGAAAATTTAACACCCATGTTTTGACGGCCTCCATGGTTTCATTCTAGCTCTTGTGTTTGCCTCGATCAGCGTCTCCAAAAGTAACAGCCGTATGCCCCGCGAGTTGACGCAACGTGAAATCGTGTTCCTTTTTTGGAAACGTCGGGACGTACGTTTGGATCGGAACATCCAGGTCGATCTTCCCCGCCTCTACCAACAGCATCAACCCCGCCGCAGTGACCGGTTTCGAGACGCGGCCAATCCGCAGCTTCGTTTCAGTCGTCAGCGCCTCTTCCGCTTCGACGTCTGCATACCCAAACGCCTCGGCAAACACGATTTCACCGTCCACTCCGACGGCAACGGAGTCAAGAAATTTTGGTGTTGATTTGTCGATTTATATTTTGAAATAAATATTCTTTCAGAATTTGTTTAACCTTCCTGAAGCTGACTCTGTAGCTTTTATACTGTTCGTACTCTTTTATTCTTCAATAGCCGAAAAACAAGTTATAAATTTTCAGAGGCACCTTTCTGTTTACTTTTTTGGGGGGCCAAGCGTAGGCCAGCGACAGCCAAACCAGACACTCCAGGTTCGGCACTTTTGGCCACTTGGAAATACTTGGTCGGTCGAGAAGGTGGAGGACTGTTCATCGCTGGCGTGCCGGAAGGCGTTCTCGACGACGTGGTCCTAGCCCTCGCGATTTGTCGTGGGCAGGTTCGTCGGGTTCGGCACGTCGTGGAACACCCACCGGTTCATGGCGTCGGCGTTGCCCGGGAGCTTGGCAGCTCTGCCGTTCCCGAGACCGACCGAGCCGTTCCAGCCCTTGCTGTCGAAGGTGCTCTTCGGCTTGGCGATGGAAACGGTGTTCCCTGACTGGTTATCAACGTCATGGTCATCATCATAATAATTATAACCATTATCATCATCATCAGTATCATCATTATCATCTTCATTATCCTCTTCATCAACGTCATGGTCATCGTCATAATAATCATAACCATAATCATCATGATCATCATTATCATCATCATTGTTATCATAGTTATCATCATAATCATGCGACTCGTCATCAAAATCATCATCAAAAGCATCATCAAAATCGTCATCATAATCATCATTACCATCATCATTATATGCTTGATCTCTCGATGCCTCAGTCTCACCTCTCTCGCACTCTTGCCATGCACAGCCAACTCTAACTGCTACAGCATCGACGTCCAACAGGACAGTAGACTGGATACCAAGCTGCGGAAGTGTGCTGAGCGCTCCACCTGTTGTTTGTCATGCGTGTGCTGCAGGGTGCGTACGCATGGGTCTTCAACAAGACTTCTGCTCCTCAGCCGCCGCCCCAGTTGGCAGCCGTGGCCACCGAAGTGGCTGACTCGTCTGATTGCATTTTTGCTATTTTTGTTCGTGCCAGTCATTCAGTCGACAGGTGTGTAACAAGAGGGGCGGATAATTTTACTGTTCAGTGTTGAGACACCACACGTGCAGGTTTTAGAATTGGGTATTTATTTTGACCTATTTAAAATTATGTATTTTCTTTTTTGCCAACTGTCTTGGGCTAAATGTTAAGTAGGTCTCAGCGGTTGGCATGGGAGGATGCCATAAGGAAAGATTTAAGGGAAAAAGGAACTTCTTGGGATTTGACAGTACGGTGGAAGTCGTTCGACAAACCGATTGTGACGTGATCGGGTTTAACAAGGCACGATTTGCATTGTCGAGCGAACTGCGTTTTAAACGTGATTACCTGCGAATGGTTGCAGGGGTCGAAGGTGTGAAAGCTGCGACGCCACTTTACATTGACAATACGATCGCCCTGTTTCATGCGACCGATGGTAACGATGAGCATAAGCCCCGTCCGATTCGGGTGCTCGGATTTGACTTGAATGAAAAAGTCTAGACTAACTGTACGGTTTTTTTACCCATCAGGATATTAGTTTGAAAAACTAAATAGATTCAATAATTTAGCGAATAATGAGGTATTATCCCAGCTGAGTTCTCGTACATTTACCCGGGAGTGGATTATATTTATAAATCCAGTGACATTAACTCTCATTCCACAGTCGGAGATTTACTGACTTGAACGATAATACAGAAATCGAAGAAAAAGCAGCTGACGAAAACAGGATTATCCAACTTTTGCACTCAGTCCGGCAATCGCCTCTCCCAGTCGTACAGCACGAGAAGTTGTATTTTCAGAAGAGTTCTCAGTTCCCATGAATGCAGTGTGTAATACATATTGTGCCATCTCCTGAGGTGACGACGGGACCCAAGGGACCTCCTGACGACAAACTCTGCGGCAATCCGCTGCCACTGGACCATCTGGGTCTTCATTTGCCGCCTTCGTCACAATGTGACACATCACGCCCACAATCGTGGCCACGGCAGAGGAGTCTGCACCGCCTGAGAGCGTCTCCAGGTCTGATCGTACTTTTTCCTGAGTTGAACAACTCAAGGACAACCTCACTGACCTTTGCAGTACGGCGTTTTTCGAAACTCAATTCAAGCTCCACTCGAAGCGCGCGAATTTTTACAGAAACTACGCGCCGTTGCTAACTTACAGCTTGCACCCGGTTTTCCGATTTACGAGCAAGACTCGCGCCTTTCAATCCCTAGCGACCCATCCCACGCGATCACTCGGTCCCAACTCTCATTCACCCCAGGGCGTCAGGCAATGCAGGATCGTTCACGGCTGGAGTCGGCGTCGGGATCCCGTCGTAGACCTCGGTCACAGGCGTGCCGACCTTGGGAGCGATCGCTTCGTCCAGCTCATCGATCGTGTCCACAATGCCGTACGCCGGAGCGGCATCCACGGAGTAGTCGCCTGCGGTCAGCAAGGCACCCAGGGCCGTGAGCGTCCCCAGCTTGTCCTTGTTGTGAGCGCCCGCGTTACCTTGGTTCGACTGTAAGTAGATCACCGTCCTTGATGTCATTGGATGTAGCTATTCACGCTCATTAAATTCAAGAGTGCTTCTCTATCAGTGAATGTTTAGCGTAAATTTGTTTTCCGGTGATTTTGTCGGATTTTGTCACACTGAAAGATCAAATTAAAGTCAAGCGCATGTGTTATCAACTGTCCCAATTAAACTGGATTAAACTAGCTTGTTTGAGTAGCTGATTCAACCTATTTGCCCAGTATCAACATTTCAAAAATCTTTTTCACAGAGCAACGGCGGTTGGCAGCGCCACGCCCCAGTACTCCCCGAAGTGGATGCCCGCGGCGAACATGCTGACGTGATCGATCGCCATGAAGGCCATGATGAGCCCACGCTGACCATCCAGGACCGCGAGTCGTTGGGTTTGCGCAGCACTCAATGAAAGAATCCTTCGCGAAAGACGTGCCGGAACCGATCGCCTCAATCTAGCAACCGCTCGCGTTCCCCCCGCACCCGACCGGCGAGCCCTGCCGCGCAGGTGATTCGGCTACCTTGCCGTGCCGTTTGGATGCACTGCGAGGCGCATCGCCATTGGGCCGTGATCCTCAATCATGCACTCCTGACCAGTCAGCAAATCCCAAAGCTGCAAACCATTCTCGCCTTGTGATGCGACAAGGGTCTTATCGCACAAGAATGCGATGTCAAAGGTTTGTTTTTGTGCGCCAAACGAAACCTTTGCCGGGTTTTGACGTGCACCCGGAGTTGCGGCCCAGATGTTCAATCTATTGCGTTTGCTGGTCGCAATCAGCCGCGTACCGTCGTCACCAGCCACCCCTTATCGACGCCGAGGCTGATTTTAATCTGACCGCCCTCAGGAGAAAAAGTTACAGCATTGGAGATCAAGTTCCGAAAAACCTGAACCAATCGATCTTCGATGCCTTCGACTTGTGCGGATCCATTGGAGATGATTTCCAACTGGACCGGAACCTGATCGCCAGCCGCCGTGGTGTTGTGCATTTCGACAAGTGTTCCGATAAGGCCCGCCAGATCAACCGGCGCCAACTCCGTTCGTAGCGACTTGGGCCAGTAGTAACCAAAACTCTAAAAAATGAATTTTTATAGGAATTAATATACAAAAAAATATTTTCATGCTGAGTCCAAACCTAGAAAATTCAGTAATTTCAAAGTTACCCATCAAAAATACGAGGCTGAAAAATTTGCCTGATGTTTTAAGGAAAGGGGAAATATCCCCCAAAAAGAAAATTGATCTTTTTGAAACTTACATCATTGGATTCAGAAAATCAGAAAATACTATAAAATATCGTATGACCTGTATATCGGCGCACTGAACCAAATCTGGCGCACAACCAACGCATCGCAAACCTGGAACAACAAGGCATCAGCAACGCTGGTGACGGACACTCTGCCCGATAAGCGTCTCCACGGCTGGAAGTACTTGTATATCGATCCTGAGGGAACCCTCTATGTGCCCGTGGGCGCACCTTGCAATATCTGCAGCTCGGATGACCCGCGCGTTGCATCGATCCTGACCATGAATAAAGAAACCGGTGAAACCGAGATCGGGGTGCCGTTACCCGTTCCTTGCGAGGCGGCATCGGTGGCGAGAGATCCTCGTAGAGCCCGGCAGCTTCCGTCGCCGGACCCCGGCGGCCGGCCAGGGCGAGAATCTTGATCACGCGGCTGCGCGAACCTTGCGAGAATGTCAGCACATCGCCGACGCGGACGGACTGATTAGACTTTCGAACCGGCGACTTGTTCACCCGCGCCTGCCCGGCCCGGCACATGCTGGTTGCAAGGCTGCGTGTTTTGCAGAACCGATTGCTGCTCTGATCAACCCTATATGTCATGCTAAGTTAATAAGTTCATACTATTGCAAATTCACAAACAAATAAATAATTTAAACAACACTTTCGCGCTTGAAAAAACCTATGAGGGTTTGCGGTAGCGCGAAAGTCTACGAAACTACTTACCTATTAACTCGACTATTGACTCAAACCTCAACTAATTAATTAAAACTATTAAAAATAAACCAAAAATAAATAAACTATAACCTATTGTTCATTGGTTTAGGAGTTGGAAATACTGGGGGATCATCAGGGAATGATGTTTGGCACTGTCTGGACAACTGTTCAGAAAGACCAAGGGGCACTCTTAGGGGGTGATTTGGTGTTGGGGGTAATCTCTTCTTCATAGGAAAAGGGGTATAGTGATCCTTTAAAATTCTTTAAGAAGTTGATCTATACCCCATGTTACCTGGAAGAGGGCTAACGAAATAATTCAACTCCCCAACAGGGCGGGTTTCAAGGCCTTAAGAACAACTCTGCAGCTTTAAATGATAATTTTATTTATTAAATTGTTTTATTTTTTTTATTGGGATTTTTTTATTTGGTGTGGTAAATAATGCGCTTTTTAAATTTAATAGAAACCACATTTGTAGCTTCGTAGGTCTAGGTCTCCTTAATGCCTCACAATTTATGACTAGCCCCCAAAGCCCCCCCTGGCTTTGAATCCAATTCAATTTTGTATAAAAAAAACGACTTACATCATAAATTGACGTAATCTCATACAGCCTAGGACATGAAATCTTGTTTCTACATATTAGACGAAATTGTGAAACGTCGATATCTGAAAAAGTCCAAAGTAAAACGAGAAAAAAGATTTTGGAAGAGGTACAACTCCGAGGCAGTACAGGTTTCGTCTCCAGATGAAGTCTTTTTAACAAAATAAAGAATATTTTGTGCACACATGTAACGAGTCAGCCGAGCCAAGGCGATCGCAGATAAAATTTTAAATAAAAAAAGATGGGGGGGGGGGGACAAAGTCAGGAAGACTATATGGAAGAAGGCTTGTACGTCGTAACTAGGGGGAAGACAGCAGATGGGGGGCTTTTTCAGAGACATAGGGTTCTAGAAATAAGGGAAATAAATAAAACTAGCAGAAAGAGAACCTACAAGACCTAGTCGGCTGATGAAACGTTTGAGGGCCTAAAAAGTCGTAATTAGGATGAGAAGCGGTGGTTCTAGGAAAAAGAGTGATATGCAGTACAAGTTGATGGCATACATGATTAGGCCAGAGCAGTTTTGGCGAGCAAGGAAAGTCAGGAACATCATTAAGCTAAAAAAACAACAGGAAAATGATAACAAAGCCATCTGTCGATGATCAAAGCGTTCTCTGTCGGATATGTTTGAAAAAGAAACCGAAGACATTAAATTACTATTTAACTTTTAGCTTATATTTCTTTCCCTTGCTAGAAAAAGAAAGTAAAATTAACAGTATTGTATTTTAATCATGTTTCAACGATACAAAACTGAAAAGTAAATTTCATATTTCTATGTGTGCAATGCGGTTTCATAGATCTCGACCTGCGCACCTCGGTCGCGACGCCCACGTTCCGCGTGAGCGCGATGACGCTCGCGGGCCGCTGAGTTGCCGGTCTGGGTCTGGCTCGCCGCGGGCGCCGTCGCCACGACCGTCATGAGCGTGGCTCTCGCCACGTCGGGCAAGCAGCGCCGCGAGCTGCTCAAGCAGCTCAAGTCCGCCGAGCTGACCGAGATTCCGAAGCTCAAGGAGGGACAGGTCACCAAGGTCGTGGGCCAGGTGGTGGTGGCCAGCTGTCTGTATAGAACAGCACTTGATGTACCATCAAACATACGACAAAGCATACACACAGGGAGACCTTATTAATCATTTATAAGCAGGACTGCGAGAACAAAAATTTGAAGTCACACTAAAGCTGCAAAATGATCCTCTTCGCATTAAACAAAAGATTCCACGGGTGGTAGATTAGGTTTTATATCTTCAATGTCAAGTTTAAATTACTAAATTCATGTAAACGTGGAATTGCTCGATAGAAGACCAAGAAGCTCGACCCGAGCGCAAAGAGTGGGAGCGCAGGAGCGGGGAGCGCAGGAGCAGGGAACGGGGGAGCGGGGAGCGGGGATGGCGGCTCGAGGCGTAAGGCCATTATACAGGAGATATTGTCCACCGAGGAATTTTATGTGACGTCCCTCGAAACCGTTTTTATGGTACGACGAGAACGCACCGTGTGCTGTGTCACTGGTAAGGCACGAGGGAGAAGAGGCACAAGGAAGGAAGATCACAAGGAGGAAGCAGCACAATGCCAGACAATGTAATATGTCACAGTTGAGAGAAGAGAGTCAAATGCAACAAGGAAGCAGACTAACCAAAATGAAGTCGAAATTTGCAACGATGTGGCAGAGATAGCAGTGGAACAGACAATAATATGTCACAGTTGAGAGAAGAGAGCCAAATGCAACAAGGAAGCAGACAAACCAAGATGAAGTCGAAATTTGCAACGATGTGGCAGAGATAGCAGTGGAACAGACAATGTAATATGTCAGAGGTGAGAGAAGAGAGGCCACTGTCGGTCCTGTTTTCGCCGTCGACGATGTAAGCGGCAACGCGGTTATTATCCTCAACGTCCGCCTCCGCGGTCATAGTGCGCTCGCTGCTGCCGAACAGGCCGCCGGAATACTGGAACACGACCTGCAACTCGCGGCCCTCGACCGGCCAATAGCCGCCCTGCGTTCGAAGCACCTCCGGCACGAGCCGTGGCGCAAACTACAAACCCGGCGGCATCGGCAACGAATAGAAAAGCTGCACGCCGCCGTCTGCGATCAGATCGATGTGTTCCATCACCAACGCCAAGGCAGACTGGCGGGCGTCTTCGGACAGTGCCCGGGTGGCCAACACGCGGATCATTTGCATCACCGAGGCGGAGGTCACGTCTGGGCTGACCCCCGAATCGACCTGCATTCGCTGCTGTCGCACGAGTGCCGCCCAGCGCTCGGGAGAGTAACTTCCGGCACGCAAATCGGCCGCATAGGCCAGTAGCCATTGGGACGGATCGCGGTCGTTTTCGCCGATCACAACACAAGGTTAATGGATCTCGGCAGTGTTTCTTTAGGTGAACTCAAAGATCGCGCAGAGGAGCTTTCTGGAAAGGCCCAAACGGTTATATACGTCGCCATTGACGGAAAGCTTTCGGGAATATTAGGAGTGTCAGACCCTGTTAAAGAGGATTCTGCTGAAGCTATAAAAAGGCTAAGGGAATTAGGTATAAAAGTCGTTATGTTAACGGGCGATAATAAACATACGGCAAAAGCTGTATCAGATGAAGTAGGTAAAATGTTTGGGCTGACTTACTGTGCCATCAGAATTGGTATTCAAATTTATTAAGGCGGCAGACACGGCTCTAAGGAATGATTTCCTAAACTAGGCTCTGATTAGCAAGCAAAACATCGACAAAGTGTTAACTCGAGCAAGGCTGTAAGCCTACATGCCTCTTATCGCTGCAATAGTATTCGCTTGAAAGTCATGAATTGAACATCAACTTTACAGATGATCATAGCACCACGATGTTGATAAAATCAACTGTGAAACGTGGATTGATCGTGATTGTGGATGAGAATCAGTGTCCGTTGTTGTTTGGCCTTTCTCAGAAATAGACAGAGGTTTTTGGTGGAGGCCATCTATGGCAGCACGGTCCAATCTCCGTGGCGCAACGGAGATAGTGTTTTGCGTATGCGGATCATCTGTTTCGTAAAGTTCCTCAACTCATCATTCCATCGAGTCGGATTCCATTGCATCCCGCGGCGATTATCCGGATCCTTCCCTCCTGGCAGGCCAATCTCATCCACCTCGTCCAGCACGATGCCGCGTCCCTCCCAGAATTCTTAAAATCCGAATCCATGTTTTAAAAGTGTTGGAACAGACTGTGGTAGAAATTCCAAATCTATCAGCACGGTCTTCATTAAGTAAACCAAGCCTTAATCGCATAAATGTTAGAGGAATTCATCTTCATATGACAGCTTCTTTAAACTAGATCTTACCAAAGCTTTATGATTTTTTAGAACGTTCTTGATTTTGACGATGATTCAATCACAAACTGGTCCGTCTTTTAGACCTTGTTTTATTTCAACATACCCCGCGAATTGCTGGCCGGTTGTTATCGCCACTTCCACTGCCTGGCTCTCTTTGATTTGATAAATAATCTGTTTGCCGCCTCGATCCACCAATGCAGTTGCAGGCTCTACTAAAACCGGTTGCTGCGTCGTTCGTTCAGTGTCTTCTTACTCATTTAAAAACAATACTTTAGCGCTCATCTACGGCAATACGCGGCGGTCGTAATCTTTGAAACCGACTTTTACTGCGATTCAAGCGAGGGCGTCGGCACGGCGTACCTCGCTGACAAACTGTTGCATCTTTTCTCTGTCCTTGATTCCAGGCGCGCTCTCAACGCCGCTGCTCACATCCACAGCCCACGCCCGCAAGGCCTCGATGGCGCCCGCGACATTGTCCGCATTGAGACCGCCAGCGAGCACCCAAGGTTGGGCACTATCGCCGGGAATGACACCCTCGTCAATGCGCTTTCCGGTACCGGCGAGATCACCTGGTGCATGGCTGGGATCCAGTGCGCTACACGGCTCGTCCATCAAGAGAACTTCCGGACCAACCGCGATCGCACGAGCGATACACAGCCGCTGTTGTTGACCACCGGACAATCCCAGTGCGGGTGCGTGAAGCCGGTCTTTCACTTCATCACAAACCGCCGCCTTGCGAAGCGACCATTCAACCAACTCATCCAGCTCAGCACGACTCAGATAGAGGTGCAGCTTGGGGCCGAACGCAACGTTGTCGTAAATGGATTTCGGAAACGGGGGCGGTCGGCGCTTTGCGAACAGCTCGGCGAAGGACTCGATGCTGCCTATGCCCGCACCCAAACGATCGCGGCCGACGTCTGACGCGGAGCGGTTCGGTCAGCCGATCTCGGCATACCAGGTGTATCCGCGATAGAACAGATGAAAGGCGAGGCGGCGGCCGGGCCGGCCGGCCACCGCGTTGCGCAGCACGTCGGGCAGGGCTTCACGCGCCGAGACATGGAACAGCATCTGCCAGCGCGACAGCCCGGCGCGGCGATCCAACGGCCGCCACGCTGACGCATTTGGCAGGCACGGGTAAAAGTGGCTACACCGGCGACGGTGGACCCGCCAAAACCGCAAAACTCTCTGGACCGAAAGGTATCGCCGTCGGTCCGGATGGCGACTTGTATCTGGCGGATACGGAAAGCCATACGATTCGTGTGATTCGCTGGAAAAGCGGAACAATCTAAACGCTTGTCGGCGACGGAAAACCCGGCGACTGTCCCGATGGAGATCCGCTCAAATGTCGGCGTGTTATATGACTGTTACTACTAGGTGTAAGGTGTAACAATTTCCCAAGGTGTTTATAATTAATCGCTCTAAAAATAATTTTAAACTCCACATCGTATTTTTTTAAATAGTTTTGTACCAAGAAATAGTTTAAATACGCATTCCACAATAAAACATTTTTGAATAAAATATTTTCTATTTTACAATATTAGAAATTTTAGCACATTAAAAGAAATCTAATATATAAAACGCATATAATCGAAATTTAAAAGCAGAAAAGCCATAAGATAGGAACGGTGATAAAAGTCAACCCTCAGAGAGACCCGAAGGCCCGAGCGGCCGCCAATGGCGGGCTCGATCCGGGCAGCATTACGGCGCTGCAAGCTGGCATTGGTCGTGAGCATCATTTCAAGAAAATTTTTCGACGATACCACGGCGCAATCCTGAGTTTCTTTGTCAAGCGCGGATTTCCCCGGGCTGAGAGCCACGATCTCGCCCAGGAAACTTTTATGCGCCTTCACCAGGGAATCGCGAGCCGACTATTTTTGAAACTTAACGACATCGCAAATTTTTTAATATGTTTTAGTTAGCTTTTTTTGCTAGTTATTTCAGTGTGAACCAAGTTATGAAAGATTTAACAAATCAGCTCTGGCAAGAGACTTGATAAAAAACAAAACATACAATAGAATGTATTCCTTTCATGGTTTCTTCATAAGTTTCAAAGAAGGTGAATGCCAGGTCTGAATATAAAATCAATCTGAGAACCCCATTTATGAGCAAAGTGGCAAGAGGCGCCTCCACAGTACGACGCCGTTGCCGGCGTCGCAGACCAGTTCGAGGCCGCGCGCGGAGTAGTCGGGCACCTCTTCCGCGCGGTAGTAGTTGCCCACGACGAACACCGCCTTCCCGTAGACGCCCTTGCTGGCCTCGAGCGGCCCCAGGACGACCCGCGGCGCCAACGCGTGCTGCCTCAGCTGCAGGAACACCGCCCCCGGATCGATCTCGCGCCTCAGTCCCGGACTCAGTCCTATGCCGTCGTCATAGGCAGTTCCGGAACCATATCGCCGGGCAGGCCCTGTCGTTCGTAGCCATTGGTGCTCAGAAAGTCACTCTGACCGCCTTGCTGGCCGATCAATACGTTCGAACCGGCTCTGTTGGCGCCTCCTGCAAGATCGAAGCAGATGAACGGAATTTTGCCCGCACCATCGGTGATCTGGCAGGGCGTCGCGAGCTGTCTTGCGAGGTCACCCGACAAGGCCATGGCATCGCGAGGTCCGGCGAACATGCTGAGCACGCCGCCAATCGACGGCGGCATTCGCGCCGAGCATCGCGAAGAGCGCCATGACGACGGCACCGACCGCATGCTGGACCCGGACGCGATCGCCGAAACCTACATGCATCTGCACAAATAGCATCGCAGCTCCTGGGCCTGGGAAATCGAGGTTCGCCCCTGGAAGGAAACCTTTTAGGAGTGTCGTCGACCGGGTCGACAACATGAGGCCTGGGTATCGATAAGCCCCTATCCACGTCCAAACGAAGCCCAACCCAAAAAAGAATCTAGAAACAAATGGAAACGAAGTATAATCTTAATCAATAAAGACAATTCTTTGAGGGTAAGACTTCATTGATCTAAAGCAAAACAGAATCGTTTTTGAGGCGATATCTGGTTGATCTAGGCTGCATTCTATATATCCTTTATAAAACTTGTATTGAACTTGTATTAGAGACTATAAAGCAAGTAGTTAGATACTTGTTCCGATTCTCAGAGATATAATTTTATTCTTTTATCTGGCAGTTCCAACAGCACATAAAGGTGGTACCACCGCATCCGCAACGAGCTCTACCATGAGGGATTCGGTCTGACGGTCGAGCGCCAGCGCGTGGAGATGTACGCGGATCTGGCGACGATCCTACTCGCAAACCTCTTTGGCTACCGTTCCCCCGCTGCCGAGGGGATCGAGGACCACGCCCTGGTGGGTAGGATGCTCGAAGCCTGGAACCGACTTGAGCGCGCCCTGCACTACGCGGCCTCCGATCACGTGATCGAACCGCCTCAGCGTGTAGTTGACAGCTAAACCCAGAACGGGTTGAAGGATTTGTGACATTGGACACCTCCTCCGTCGGGATCACTCAATCTCGGTGGTCTTCATAATATGCGTCGGGCAACGTCGGCGCCTCGATTTCGACTACAAGCACCGTCACGCGATCATCACCCGAAGCACGCGCCAAGGCGACTTCCAGTTGCGCGATCCCGGTAACGGGTTCCGAAACCGCGCCCAGGCTCGCCGCGTGGGCGGCCAAGTCAAGATTTCGCCGTGCTTGTTCGCATTCGGGAATCTGGACCTGCCCAACTTCATCGTGACCAGCAACTTGGATGTCAGTGTCCCCACGGACGTCGAAGAAGTCAGCGCGTTCATGACCGATGGCGTGACGCCCAACGGCGATGCGTTGCGTTTTAATCTGTACACGCGCAGCCGGACATTCAATGACAATCAACGCTTCTATTCGCTCTTGAATCGTGGCACCTATGACTTGACGGCAGGGTTCATCGATGTCGGCGGCACGGGACTGGTCCCGGCTGTGGAGGCTCAAGTCTGGGAAGTTCTAATTTAGTATTGGGTACAGACGCCCAGTCGCAATGGGTGGGGATGCGATTTTTAGATTTAAGTATTCCGGAGAACGTTCAGATTGTCTGTGCGGAACTTCAGTTTACGGTAGATGAAAGTAACAATATAAACCCTTGTAATTTGAATATCTACGGCGAGAAGTCGCTTAACCCCGCTACCTTTAGTACGGCTCCGTATAATATTTCAAATCGATCCCGTACGGCGGCGGTAACAAGGAATATGGTAAAAGGTTTGACAGCAAAACCAAAATTAACCAATGTAAAGTCAGCTTATATATCATGTGATTGGTCATAACTGGCCACATAGAAGGGCAAAAAAGCCAATTACATGAGACCACAGACCATCAGATCATGTATAGTGAAAACCATCAGGCATTGGCTGTCTAAATAGTTTGATGGCTGTCTATCCTTCATCACATACATCAGACTTTTTGCCATAAATCAGATCCCCCCATAACACTTCAATTTGCATAAGAGAAAGTAGACCTAAATAATTTTTCAATTTCTCCCTGATCAGCAGCATCATCACTGCATGCGAGAAAGTAAACCTAAATAATCCAACAAGTTTTCTCTGCTCAGCAGCAAACATCAGCAGCACCATCACTGCATAAGAGATAGTAAACCTAACAAAAATTTCAAGTGATCGGTTCAATCATTAGCAGCACCATCACAGCATAAGAGAAAGTAAACTAAATAATTTGTCAAGTTTTTCTTGATCAGCACGGGGGCGACTCTCCTTTCACGCGCGGAAAGGCGAAGTGCTTCTTCCACAGCCCCGGCTTGCCGCGCGGGTTTTCGTACCAGCGGGCTTCGTGTTTGTGAACCCGCCCCAGCACGAGAATGTCGGGCCAGCCGTCGCCGTTGAAGTCGTGCACGTACGAGAACATGCTGTTCGTCGGGCTCGGCTCGGTGGGAAACGCGCGCGGCGGATAGAACGCGTGCCGCGTCTTGAAGTCGGGCCCCGCATACCAGAACGGCCCACGAATTCCGCCGCATCGGCGAGCGTTGTCCATGAGAACGACGCGGCTACCTGACACCACGATCGACGTCGTCTGAATACCGTCTCCGACCCACCGAACGCAACCGACAGCCATGTCCCACGAACCACTCGAACCACGGCCCCGAGCGATGAAGCTCGTGCTGGTCCCCGCCATCATCACGCTCATCGTCAGCATCGTTCGCCTCGTCGGCGAGCTGTCCGGAGGCAGCGAATCGATGTTCAATCGAGACGCGGGCTTCGTTTTACATAAATGCACCTGCATCTTCACGACTATAATAGCTATTATTAAGGGGCAAAAATACAACCAAAACAACAAGGTGTACATTTGTAGCTGATAATAATAACCATAATAAATTTTCGGACTCACTTTCTAGCCCACGAAACAAAACAAATACTAGATATACGGTTTATTGCGTCCTCTCCCCCTTTCTGCTAAATTAAAGGTTAAGTACTGTTAGCGGGTGCAGTATTTCATATTTTGGTGCACACATACCTGGAAGTTTCAGCCTAATACCCTAAGGCACTGCTCAGATATTGCTTATACACTCCTTTGATAGCCCATATGTACAAAATGTGTTTTGGATCTATTCAATCACAGCGTCATGATATTGCCTGGTGCTGGTCATGATACTGGCACTGCTCAGATAGTGCTTATACACTCCTTTGATAGCCCATATGTACAAAATGTGTTTTGGATCTATTCAATCCCAGCGTCAAAATTCCCTAAAAGTTCTATTAATACCCTTAGCGTCGTGCACGAGCACGGTCTTCACGTCGCCCCAGAGAGCGTCGAGCCCCGCGGCGACGGACTGCTGCCGCGTCGCGCCGCCCGTCACGACGCGACCGAGGTCTCGCCGGTCTCCTGCGGCGGCTTCGAGTTCCGCTACCGCGTCGCCCTCGTGGCCGGCAGGTGCGACGACGATCACCTGCGCAGGCAGGGCTGCGAACACGCCGTCCAGGGCATGCCGGAGGATCGAATGCGCGTCGATCCCCACGAGAGCCTTGATTGTGGTGGGCTATTTTAATTCCTACAGTGCAATAAACTATCTAAGTATTTGGCTATGTAAGGATGATCTAATTTATTTTTACTAATATGGTAAATTTAAAAATAAAAATAATGAAAAAAATAAAGGAGAGGGGGAAGGGCGCAATGCCAGCTTCTGACCTGCGGACAGGCAGCTGGGCGATCGTATGGCACTTAACGCGGCCTGACGTGGCAGGGCCAACGTTTGAGTGAGAGAGAGAGAGAAAGAAAAAAGCATAGCAAAAGCGTTGAGTCGGGAAGGTCCGTCCGGACTCTTTTTCAGTTTGAAATCGCCTACCGCTAAATGCGACGATCGATGCCGTTAGATCGTTTAGCATCTTGCTCACCGCAGATCATCGATGAGCTTTCTTTGTTGAGTTCAAGACATTCGCTGTTGCTCAGAACCACGAAGCGCCTGCGGTGTTGTCGTGTTCGACGTTATCGAAGACGCTTCCAGAAACCGTTCCGGCCGTGTTCTGGGTTGCATAGATACCATAAAGTACCAAGGACAGTGAAAATAAAATATAACTGAATTGGCTAAGAGGAAACTTACGTTGCCTATGTTTAAAAATAACATAAACCATAAACCATATAAACATAAACCATATAGTTTACACCCTTAAGCATAAAGTACCAAGGACCGTGAAAATAAAATATAACTGAATTGGCAAAGAGGAAACTTACGTTGCCTTTGTTTAAAAATCTGGAAAAAAAAAAATCTTAGATGAAATTTGTAATAGAAAAAACTGCATATATTTCATCACTTAGCAAGAAGAAAGATATTGCCAATAAGTCACTGCACTTCACCGAAAACAAAATATATTCTACACAGTTTCTCTTTTATGGCATTAATATGCAAAAAAATACTGAGACTTTCAGGAATGAATGTCATTATTTCTTGAAAAATCAGTTTTCTTTCATTAATTCTTTTCAGTAATTAAACAAACAAAAAGCAAGTTTCTTCAACTGAAAGTAAGGAGCAATATTAAAACCCAAAACGAACTAATTGTTAAGTAAATTTATCTCTCTATCTATTTTACCGTTGCAATTTTACGATGCCTAAGCAACAGAATTCGAAGTTTAGCACTATTTGCTTTACTTCTTTGAAGAGATAGGCTTAAGCTGAAACAATTTTATAATTTGAATAATCCAACAATAACAAATTGGAAAGCGAACCTTTTTTCTCTTCAAGTTTCTTATCTTCAGCGGCATCTATCAATTCTTGTCTCAGGTTTTGGATTATGCTTTCCATTTCATTGGGCTGCCAGCGGAGCTCGGCATACGCCGCGTATTGCGCGCCGGCGGGCGCGAGGTCGAAATCCCGGGAGGTTGACGGCCGGTTTTGAAGAATGGTGTCGAACGGCGCCACGATAGACTGCTCGGACGAAAAACGGTACGCCGCATCGAGGTTTTTGATATCAATACCGTAGCGAAGCATCCAGGTGTCTGACGCCACCCAGCGCCAGTCCTGGCGAAACTCGATCGCACTAAACTCGCGCACATCGTCGAGGCTTCCAAACTGAAATCTGTTTTATTTATTATTTTACATATATATTTGATTTGATTCGTTGTTAACAGCCTTAAATAGCAAATAACTACAGATGCAGCTTTACCAGACATAAATAATTCCCATATTTAGTCTATATGTCCAAATTCCAAGTTTTGGTGTGAATGTCCATTTTCTCTTATTGATCTAAACACAGCCAAGGACTATATTACACAATTGCTATTAATTTATCTCTGTTTTGGTTCTTAAATATTCCTAACTTAATTCACCCAAAAACGGAAAACGGTGTGAGCTTAAGTCAAATCATCAATATTTTATTGGGTCCTGGTATCCAGCATTTGGCATAGACAATCGATATACCCTGCATTTGACATAGGCTTTCCCTAAATCGGGAGTTAGTGATACCCTCCCACAAAAGTTCATCCCAACACAAATTGTCTTGCTATTTTAATTTGAATGCCACCTTAAAACATGACCAATGTTATTTAGGTTATTCTAACTCTATTGTTTCAGTTTTTGTCGCGGATCAGCTCGCGGATCGACGTGGACGTCGATGCCGTCCCCCTGGAAGACGTCCTCGACGAGATCGGTCGCCGGACCGGCCGGAACATCCTGGGCTACACGGGCGTCAAGGAAACGGTAACGGTCTCGCTCCGCGACATCCCGTGGCCCGAGGCCGTCTCCGTCATCGCTCGCTTGACCCGCTGCGACGTCGAGCAGCGGCCTGGGGGAATCATCCTCCTGACGCAGCCGCCTCGGGTCACCCTCCAGTTCACACCAAAGCAAACGGACTAAAAACTTAAAGAATAGTGGAATTCATACACTTAAAACACTTAAAAGTATCTTGCATCATGAATTTAGGATAAAAGAATAGCAAGGTGGGGTGGTCTCGTCATGCAATACTGTTTAAATAACCTAGCCATGACTTGGTCTTTAGTCAAGTTTTCTGAAAAGGGAATAAAAGTAATAATAATTAGTTAACTTGAGATTTAGGGGAATATTGATCAAATACATAATATGCAAATATGATTAAAGAGTTGGTTGTGATTCCAATTGCAGCAAACATACAGTAGAACCCATAGCACAGGCTATTGATCTTGGGGTCTTAAATATCCTACTAATTCGGCTATAGTGTTAAAAATCTTCAGAAGGCACATACAATGCTTGCTTCTGAAATCTGGCAATTTTTAATATCTATACTCTTAGTCTTTAACGAATTTTGTACCTGATTATAAAAAATTACGTGAAAATTTAGTTTGCTTAACGGTTCTTAAATGATATGGTTCATAAATACAATTCCTAAATAGCCAAGGCTAAAAATTACCATGACTAATTGTAAAAAAAAAACCGACTGCAAAAAATTAAAGTGTTGAAACTACTCTTTTCTTCATAAAGAGTTAAAAATAGGCAGCCACAAGAACTAACAATAAGAAAAACTTGAAAGAGATAAGGTATATGCTGTGCAGGGACTTTTTGAAATACATAAATCATTTTAAAAATTCCTCAAGAGTAAAAAGGTTGAAAGATACTGGATCATACTGATGACCAGTTTTTTGCTGTTTTGATGAATTACACTGCCTTGCACAATAAACTCGAACTCCAGCACATAACCCCTACATCAAATATTTATTTCAAATGTTTATGAGCTAAAAGCAGCTTCTATGAGTAACCCATAACTGAGGAGGACGTGAAATTAACTTCCGTAATTTGTATAAAGAGACAAATCGAAAAACTGTGGTGGTGACATCTTTTTATCTATGTGGTGGTGACATCTTTTTATCTGGATTTAAATATGTTATTACCATTTGGGGAGAGGAGTGGGGGGACGGTTAATTCGGAAAAATTAGACAACATGAGAAAAAACTGTTATTTCAAATTCCGACATGATCTGGCGACATTGGGGGGGGGGGAGTTGGAGGGGGAAGCGTAAAATCTTCGAAAAATATTAGAAAAGAGGGATCGGGATGAAACTTGGTTGGAAGAATAAGCAAAAGTTCTAGATACGTGATTGATACAACTGGAACGGATCTGCTCTCTTTGGAGGAGTTGGGGGGAGGGAATTTCTGGTAAAGTTCTGGTGCATGACCACATGCAAAGGAATATGCTTATAAGAAACAGGAGTACCATTAGAGTCCTCATTGTATGCTCTTTCCAAATATGGTCACTTTTCTTACAATGAATCTAGTCCCCCCCCCCCCAATATAGCCCCAGGGGTAAATTTTTTCATTTTTCCCAAGGGCTTAAAATAACATATCTAACCATTCTACCCCTTCTTCTTTTGGCTCTCATATTTTTTTTTTTTCAACAAAAATGAAAAATCAAGATGGAGCCAGTTTCAGTTCAGTTCAGTTCAGTTCACTTTATTTATAATCTAAATACATTTACTTAATATCCCAGTACCCGCCCCAAGAAAGATGCAAAAAAGCACTTGCGACTGGGCGGGTTCAAACAGCAGGTTCACGAACAAAAACAAGCAAGAAACAGGTTTCATGAACAAAAAACAGCACGCAACAAGTTCCATGAATAAAATCAGTTTCACGAGTAGAAAATAAATATACAAGTTTTATGCTTAAATTAAATTCCGCAATGTATCAAACTGGGGCACATGTAGTTGGGTGAATTTCTTTAAGAGCTCGGAGTGTGTAGGGCAAATGAATGTATCTTTTAATGCGTAAAGAATTCGCACCACTTCATTATTGACCTACACTGCTGCCCAATTTGGTCTAATACCCAAAATTACCGAAAAGAAATACACTACTTTGATGTTATAATATACATTGGTTATATTGAATAAATCTGTTATTTTAAATTGTATATTCTAACATCAGCGTTTTGGAAACGGACTTAAGAATCAGCTGGATTTAGCTGTTTCGGAATGAAATTGTAAGAATGCATTCAGCTTTGATTTTGAAAATCGACTATCTGTTTCCCTTTTTCGGTGTGAATTTTCTTTGATGACCCTCTCTTTTAAGTGAATTTTGAAAACCTATTTCAGCGTTTTGGAAACGGACTTTAGGAGCAGCTGGATTTAGCTGTTTCGGAATGAAATTGTAAGAATGCATTCAGCTTTGATTTTGAAAGGTGGTCGAGTTTTACATTCGTCGGGGGCTCCGCTCCACCTACTCAGGGTTGTTGCGCGGACCGTCGGCTTCAAGCGGCTCAGCAGGAATGATCCGCAGGATATCCAGCGGATCCCGGCAAGACCGGTCATGCGCAGCGGTCGTCCTGGTTCAGCGCCTGCAATCGCAGCTTCCTGTCGAGCCTGCCGATCCGCTCCACTGTGCGGTAAGAACGTTAATAGGCGCCGGCGCAAAGATCGAGCAGGCGTGCGAAGGCAAAAAAACTTGTCAATGTCAATTAAAAACAGCTTAATACTGATGATAACGATAAAAGTTGGTCTAATGTGAAAACTGAAATTTTATATGCTGAAAAGTATTGTACTAGAATTTTTTGGGCTAAATGGGCCAAAAGTTTAGCTTTTTTAAACAATCAAACTAAGTAAGCTAACTGATAGAAAACATCAAGCATGGAACTGTTACAGAAAAAAATACCTAAGAAAATATTCAAATTTTCAAACTTTTTTTTAACCAGAGTTTTCGACCGAGGTGCGCATCAAGGCCTCGAGCTCGGCGCCGGTCATCGTGATCGTGACCAGGTGGTTGTCGAAGGGCAAGAGCTGGAAGAGGTGGCGGCGCGTCAGCTCGCCCTTGGCCAGGTTCGTGCGCAGGCCGCCGCGGTTCTGCAGGGACACGTCCGCCTTCGTTCGGGCCCGCATCGCGTCGGCCACCAGGTTGCCGCAAGGGGAGGAGGTGAACGGGTCGAAGGCCCGCGGCAGGTCGGCCGTCAGGCTATAGCTGGTGCTGAATTTATTTAACCTCAACATATTCAACTAAAGAAAATGAATCTTAAACGATGGTTTTGGTCTAGATAAATATTAAGAAGGATATTTATCAAATTGTTTTGTTTCTTCTTTGTGTGTTTCGAATAAAAACTTTAAAAAGAAATCAAAATAAGTTTCTAAAATCCCCAATTAACAGAATTGTAAAATTTTTCCGAGACTATTTCTGTACAAAAATTCACCTCGATGTAATTAAATAACGTAAACTTCCGTCTCCCTACTTCTTACTCCCTACTTCTTACTCCCTCATTTCACCTCAAAGATCGCCTCGACCTCGACAGCGAAGTCCGAAGGGATTTGCATCCCTACGGCGCTACGAGCGTGGCGGCCTGCCTCGCCAAAGACTTCAATAAAGAGATCGCTGGCACCATGAATGACCAGCGTACCAACAAATCTCCACCCCGACTTCGGTGGCGTACGGGAGCATTCGGACTTACTTTCGCCTCCTCGGTGTTCATGCCTAAGAAATTTAAAGGTACTGCTAGCCGCCCACGCTTAAGTGTATATCGCAGTAATAAAGAAATCTACTGCCAGTTGATTGATGATATTCAGGGGCATACTTTGCTTTCTGCTTCTTCTCGAGAAGACTCTGTTGACAAGACTGTAGCTAAGGTAGAGCAGGCGAAGCAGGTTGGTAAGCTGATGGGTGAGCGCCTAAAAGCTGAAAACTACGAAGCTCTTGTTTTTGACCGTGGTGGTTATCTATACCACGGTCGTGTTGGTCCATGTGAGGCTTTTCACTCCAATAAGTGGTGCAGCACCATTTCCGGACAAATAAAAAGTGAGCAATAAAGTGAGCAAAAAATAGACTTAGTTTTAAGAGTTAAAGTTAATACTTTCAACTCATGGCTTCTTAGACATATTCTTAACTTAAATCGTTGATATAAGCTAAAGTTTATCTGACCAAAAATCTGGAAAGAAAATCATCAGAAAGTTTTATGTATAGTCTAAGATTGAATTTGGGTCCAGTAGGGGACAGTGTTTCCAGCTTTGTAGTAGCCGAGATGGAAAAGGGCGGAGGAAATGTGCAGGATGGAAGTGAAGCGGAAGAGTTGCCCATGCCTTCCATGCAGGAGTTGGAAACATCGGTTCAGCTTACCATTAAGCGAATTGACGCCAATCTTGACAGAGCCTTTAACCTTCAGTACGGTCCTAAAAGAGGCAAACTCTTGGAAGAAACCAAAAAGTCCTTGGATTCCATGCTGGCCATGGGAGACAATCCCTTTTACCGATCACCAGTCTCGTGCCGCAGGAAGACGTCATCCATATACAGCAGCGTCACTGTCGTAGTCCTCTCGCGTGTCCTGTTCAGGCAGCGGCCAGCGAGGCCGAATCTGAAACGGCCGCTCGGTCAGAACGGCCAGGCTTCTCCATCAATCGGCTTGATTTCGAGATCCGCCGGATTCACTCGGATGTACCGAATCAGCTCCCGCTTCCATGTGTAGGTCACATGCACCATTCCGTCCGCAGACTGAATGACGGCAGGACAAGGAAGTACCCTCACATCAAGTTCCCCCCCCCCAAATTTAAGAAATAGTCTTTTAGAACCAGAAACATTCTATATCAGAATTAAGTAGCAATATGGGGCTTAAAATACTTTCTGGTACTTACATATATATTGACCATGCCCAAGAATTGAAGTTAGGTTAATCATAATGAAATTTACCAAAATATGACAAAAATATAATACTTTAATAACAAAATTATGGAAATTACAACTGATTATTATGGGAAGCAGGCTTGAAAGAAACCAGACCATGCCACTTTTTGAGAATGGTCCCGTCAAAATCTACTACGAAGAAGCAGGACACGGCTTCCCGCTGCTATGTTTGCCCGGCGGCGGATTGAAGGGGACATTGAATTACTTTAGCAGCGGCGCCCCCTTTAACCCGATGGAAGAGTTTTCAGGTGATTTTCGGTGCATTGGCCTGGACCGGCGAAACGCCGAGGGTGGTCAATCGGTGGGCCCTCTGGACATAGACCGGAATTGGGCTTCATTTTATCATATGTGCCCTTTGTTTATCCATTTATCAGACCTCCCCTTATATCTGTTCTGAAACAACACTGCTTTAATTAAGTGTCTAACCTTGCTTAACAATCTACATAAGTTGTCCACAGTTTACACAAGATGTGATCCCTTGCACCATCCAAATGAGCCCATCACTTTGTTGTAGAACTGAAGTTAGCAACTGGCTTATGCAAATGTTGCATGTGGTTGCATGTCGGTCAAACCGTGAGATCACTTAACACTTTGGGCGCGGGGGTTCACCGCGGGCGGCTCGTGGGCGAGCGCTACGCGCCTGGGTTCGGGCCAGAGACGCCGCTGCTGGGCTGGTCGATGACCAAGAGCCTGACCAACGCGCTGATCGGGACCCTGGTGGCAGCGGGCTCCCTCGATGTGCACCAGCCGGCTCCGGTTCCCGAGTGGCAGAGCAGCGACCCCCGGAGTCGGATCACGATCGACATGCTGCTGCGCATGAGCAGCGGGCTGCGCTTCTGGGAGCAGTACTAGTCGATGTCCTCGGGTTCGAGCACCTCGTCGATACACACCGAGGGTTTTAATCCACCCGCCACCGTCCCTTGCCTCCCTCACACTACTAGACTCCCGCCGTCGTCGCGGTCAGCCCTAGCAACCGGTCCAGCAGCGAGGGCACCTCTCCGAAGCGAGCAAAAACGACGTAGATACTGATGACCAAAACGATCAAAGCCACCCCCACAATCCACGAGAATCGCCACGGCGTCAAGTCGACCGCCTGTGCATCTGTCAGTTTGCGACAAAACCTTTCGAAGGGCTGGGACCCAGATCATGGTCCGGTCGATGTAATCGAAACGCCAGATGGCCTTCTGAGCTTGGACAATACCCGGGTCGCCATTGCTCAGGAGAAGGGGCTGACTCATATAACAGCGCGAGTGAGAAGAGCTGATGAACCACTCCCAGCAGATTTCCCAGCAGGAAGGTTGGTTTTTGGATTTGTGAAAATACCAAAATAAGGAACAAAAAATTCTAAAACGCAAGATTTCTCTTGACCGGTTTGAAGTCGCCATTGCCGCCGATCAGACGATCTTCGTTAAAGATCCGTGCTTCGCCTTCACCGTCCAAGAAAACGTAAAACGCGCCATGATCTGGCACGGCGTGAACCGGTCTTTTGCCGGTGATGGTCACGGGCAACAGGGCAGCATCATTGATTTCAATGTCGCTATGATCCCCGTGGGAAAAAAGCTTGATCCCACTATCAATCATGTGAACAGCGTCATGGTCCATCTGCACCGCTGCAATCTGGGATAAAGAAGGCAGTGCGGAACAGGGCGTGGGACTTAGTGGTTTATACAAAATATGCAATGTTGTAGAGGAATAAACAAGACAGTGCAAATAGGAACACAACTTCTGGTAATGTTTCGAAATTCAACAATGATCATCTACCCATGAAGCCAACATCGAAACCAAGTATTCCTTTTCATTATGGACGTGCATTCAACAGTAAAACAGTTTTTCGGTAATAAGTAGTCGTCACGTTTTCCCCCATTTCTAGCCTGAAGGACTTCGGCTACAAAGGTGACATCTATCCGGTTAACCCGAACCGCGAAACGGTACAGGGTCTGAAAGCCTACCCGTCGGTCGACGCCATCGAAGGCGGGATCGATCAGGCGATTATGGCGGTCCCCGCGAAGATCGCGCGCGACGTCGCCGAGCAATGCGCGGCAAAGGGTGTCAAATCGATCGTCGCCTTCACCTCGGGCTTTGCCGAGATGAGCAGCGATGGCGATGCTGCCCAGCAGCGCCTGTCGGAGAAACACCCAAAATTTGGACTAGATGCAAATATTTGTGCTCCTAGTCTTCATGGGCTTAATTTTATCGCGATGAAAACTTGCAAATTGACATGACCACTGCTTATGACTGAGAGTGTAAAGTGTTGGTGCTGTATCCGAATCTGAGGTTAAAAGGATATTTTGCAAATGTTCGAATATTTAATTGAAGTGGTGTATAAATTTAATTGAAACACTATTTTCGAGCATTTTTTCTCATGACTTAATTTTTAAGCAAACAAGAGTGGCGGTTCTGGCCTCTCTTGCACCCGGGGCAAAATCTTGATTAGCATCCCCTCCCTGAATCCCAAAAAATTTTCAGACAAAATCTTAACAAAATTTTCTTTTATCAACAAAATTTTTCATTTGTTTAAATCTGACTTTTCTTACTTTATATGGAAATTTTAGATTCACTTTGCTTATACTTGTTGCCCACTGCACCCTCTACTTTATTTTCATAAAGATAAAATTTTAAAAATTAAAGAAGGATTATAAATGCACGCCATGGAGTTTCGCGCGGAATCGTTGCACGGCATGGGGCTGATCGCATTCACCAGGGCGGAAAACGCATTCCTGGAAATGGACGCGTCGACGGCACGAAAACAATACAGCCACTCGCTCGATTTGCTGTCGCGCAGTCTCAAGCTCTGGGAAGCGTATCACAAACGCAATCCGAACAGTCCCAGAACGAAGCCGCTGGAAGAGCGGACGCGTCAAATCCGGAAGTTGATCGACGACGAAGTGCGAAAACGATTTTAAAGAAATTGATGTATTGATCTGAGCTATCTGTGTCCATCAAATAGAAATGGAAATTTCACAAGACAAAATAATAAACGACAGCACTCACTAGTATAGCCTTCATTGCAGTTACTAATAAAAATATAATACATAGCCAGCTATTTCGAAGAACCTCTACATCAAACACGAACGCTATCACACATTGTGTCACATATATGTTCCTTACACGATACGAGAACTGTATGAGTAGAACACTTTTCATACGCGTTAAAATCTGACTATAAAGAACATATACATAAATATTCCTAAGTATAAATGGTTAGTGAAGAGGTTATGCAAAGGTGACAATAAAATGTTGTGAGTGTCAATAAAGGAGTAAAATTATTATTGGGTTAAAAAGATGGAAAAAGAAGCACAAAACAGATGCAAGTGTTTCGAGCAGCTAAGACCAAGTATTTGACGTATAGGTTAGTATAGATTATTGTGCGTCTATTATTGAATAGAAACTAGAGAAACAGAAGATATGCCCTTCTCGAGCGCGGGATCGCGAAGGACTTGGACGAGCGCATCTACGTCGAGCACGTCCATCGCGACGCGGATATCGCCTTGCAGGCTTTCGCCGGCGCTCATGCGATTCACGGACGCGCCGAGCAGCACCTCGTCGACGATGCCCTTCGCGACGAGATAGTTTCCGAAGCACTCGGAGAGCAGGTTCGACTTGACCGCGACCGGCCATCCGTCCTTGAACTCGACTGCCTTCTTCTTCTTGCCGTGCTCGAGGAACCCCATGGAGGGGGAATGCCTTGGACATTCCCGATGGCAGCGATTAATATTTTAGAAAGAGCGTGGTAAAACTGCAACAAACCATAAGTTTATCTTTTGTCCGGCTAATTAATCGAGAAAAGGATAAATTTACCAGCTTTTATATACAGACAAACAGGATGGTTGGCGTAGCTCCAACATTTTTATGGGGGGGGCAAGAGGGGTCCACATCCAAAGAGTCAAGAGGCATGGGCTAAATAATATTTTTTTATCCCAATATCTACAAAATTGTGGAATTTTGTAATTTTTGCCAAAAGAAAGATCATAGATGCGTGTTTATTTGGTTTTTTTTGTTGTTGTTGTTTTCTTTCCCAGGGATGATCTTATCGACTCATTTGTCCAGAATATGGTAAGAGGGATCATTTGAATAGAGATTAAAAGTTCTAGTTCCCTTTCTAAGCAACGAAAAAAATCGGAGGGCAACTAAACACCCTCCCACACTCATTTTTCTTTTTTCTCAAACACCCAAACCAAATAGCGCGTGCCAAAGCCGGTATAATCCGCCCTCTTTTCCCGGCCCGTGCCAACAGACCGCGTTATGACCAAGAAAGTCTTTTTCTAAACCCATGGCTGCCAGATGAACGAATACTACTCAGCGCGTATGTTCGACCTGCTCCATGACAGCCGCGACATGGAACGTGCCCAAACCCCCGAAGAAGCCGACGTTCTTCTGCTAAACACCTGTTCCATAAGGGAAAAAGCGCAGGAAAAAGTGTTTCACCAGCTCGGGCCGAGCCCAAAAACCAGGAACAACGAAACGGCAAGCCGGCTCATTTCGATTTCCTTTTCTCCACTCGGCCGATCATGTCTTCCGCATTTCGATATGCGATGCGTTCGATCAGCTCTTCAGGCAGACTGGATATCCATTCGCGGCTGAAATTCGCGTGATCTTCGACGTAGTACCAGCGCTCCGGCGCAAATGTGTCAGTGCCGACCATGAACCGGTCGGGGAACGCCTTGAACACCTGAAGCCAGTCATCGGCAACGATCATTTAGATAATTTGGAGTTTTCAAAAATACTTGCAGTTGTTGGGTGATCTGATTCTTCAAAGAATTGAGAAATTTTTTTCTGTTTGCAAGGTATTTATTACCTTCGTTTATTTGTTTGTTTGTTTGTTTGTTTGTTATAAACAAGTGGTCGGAAGACTTCACTGGGGCTGCGTCATCATGGCAGGTCACTGAACGGGAAGCAGTAATGACAATGTGAGCCTGAAGCTTGCCTTCGTTAACAATTACCCTATGACACACCCAATAGCGCCACCTATTGTACTTCAGTCATTTTCATCTTTCCCATTGAACACCGTAGACTGGAGAAGACGTAATATCCAAACGGCGGGTACAACCACCAGAAACCCAGAAAGACATCATAGCTGATAACCTGTAACCTGTATCAATATGAAAACCCCACATTAGCAAAGTCACAGACCGAGATGAAGATCTAGAACAACACATCCTGAATCCTATTTTTATAACTTATGCATCATCATGCCAAGTAAGGAAGCATCATAATAAATATCACCCGATGTTGTTACAAAGACACCATATGGATTTGCTACATTACCTGGATCTATTCTTGTTGGTGTGATACTCCCTGCAGGCAATACGATAATTTGATCATTTCCTTGATTAGGTATAACGACTGTGTTGTTCGTATTGATGAACTAGCCGATGATGGTTCGTACGATGATGTCGAATCAATTGTTGAATTTCGATTGTCACTATCTAAACGTAGCAGTGTGCCCGTGTGTGTGTGTGGGCACTGGAGCATCATAGACCGCTGTTTAATTATAGTTGTAGCAATTTGAAAAATATGTTAAAAAAACAGCTTAATGAGAAAAAATGGCATTTGACACTTACTCAGGGATGGTATTTTTTTTTCATTGAATTTGAACAATAAACGTTTTAACGTGAACAAATTTATGGTGATTTGGGAAAAAACATGTTACCCCTCAAAAATGGAGTAAGATCGAAATTAAAAGTGAACTATTGGAACAGCATGGTCGGAAACTCAAAACAATAACTAAAGACTGGTAAAGCTGTGTTGGAGATGAAACTGGTCTTTAATGAAAGAAAATAAACAATAATAAGGAAGCAACAATGAATATATTGAATGAAACAATGAATTGAAATAATAAAAACATTAACTAAAGCCTGGTAAAGCTGTGTTGGAGATGAAACTGGTTTTTAATGAAAGAAAATAAACAATAATAAAGAAGCAACAATGAATATACTGAATGAAACAATGAACTGAAATAATAACAACATTCACATACAAACATCCAGCTAAAGGATAGGTAACATATATTCATGTGAATCTCCTTAGAAATGCATCTGGAACTTGCAGAAGTTGTCGAAGTTCGTTTCAGACTACATAAGCTTTATCCTCTAATGACTTGCTTCATGATCCCTCGTGAGCCACTGCCACTTTCAGCACTAATGTACAGCCCACTTCTCTTTGACGTCAAACGAAACAAACTTTGCTTTAGTTGCATGTGCCAACGTTTCCTGAGCTATGCTATAACGTTATGAGCTAGATTTCCAGGCAGAGGGTAAAAAAAGAAACAAAGGTTCTGATAGCGGGTTGATATTGCATACAAACCTTGGCTTTGCATCGAGTTCTGTAGATCTTCACTCTTATCATCTGAAGGCTCATCTTGTTGCTCATCTTGGTGCTCATCTTGATGATTATCTTGGTGCTCGTCTTGGTGCTCTACAGACGCAGTAGCCATGTCTTCGCATGCAGTGTCTAAATCTACTTTTGTTTCAGCTAAACTCTGCATCTACGTCGAAACCGAGCCTGCGGGTTCGAACGTCGGCTGGAATCGGGAAAGTGAGCAGAAGACGCGTTCGTCAAGCTTCCAGTCGCTGAGCTGCCGCAGGAACACCCGGTCATTCGGCGGAAACTGAATCCGGTGCCGATTTCAGTCAGCGTTTGTCCCGGCGTCCTGGCACGATGAATGAAAGTGAGCCGGGCAACGTCGTGATCAGTGAACATACGACGTTGCGCCAGATCACCGCTTTTTCAGGCTCTCGTACACAGATACAACTACACACACCTACCACTACGCACATACGACTACGCACACATACAGTTACACACACATATGACTAAACACACATAAGACTAAACACACATAAGACTACAGACACATACGACTACACACACATACAACTAAGCACACATACGGCTACGCACACATACGACTACGCACAGATACAGGCATATACCACTACAGACACATACCACTACAGACACATACAACTACACACACATACGACTACAAACAGATGTCAGTGAGGGTAAAACTAATAGAAAAGTTATCTAGGTTTTTTCTTGTTTCAGATGGAGTTCCTCAGGGTTTCGGCTTATGACCCTGCTGTATTTAGTGTACATTGACAGTATGCCGTTCTCTATTTCTTGTGCTTCCAAAAGCACTTGTTTTGGCAGCGAAAACTCTTGAAAAATTGGCCCAGAAAGCAAACAGAGCTCTGCAAGGGTTGAGTGAGTTTGTAGGTGCTAGCTTACTTACCATTAACGCCGCAAAGTGTAAATACTCTTATCAATGTGGTGATTTTCATAATCTGTTCAAATCGCCTGTTCCTGTACAGCACATAACAGCGCCTCCATTTTATTACTTCTTATTAACCAATTCCAAGTTTTTTCCTTATCTACCTTCTCCGACATTTCCCTGATGAACTGTCTATACATCCCTTTCCCCGTCCACTTTTCTTTAATCTCCTGAGCTTTCTTTCGTTTGAATTCACTCTTACTGATGGTACTTTCTGTCTCAATCGCCCCTGGTGAAGATCTAGACGTGATAGGTGAGTCCTATCAGTCCATCATGGAAAAAGTTGCTGATGTTATTACGGCTCATGTTGATTTATACCCACAAGGGTTTAATGCTCAGCAAGTGATCTATCTAGCGACTCAATTATGCATTGATCACATATGCACCCCCAATGCGTTTACAGAACCCAACAGCAACACTCGATTCACCGTAGGCTATTCGCCGCTGGCTTATCTTAAGCCGATTTTACCGGTGTCTTTTTCTCAAATTTGGAAGCAAATAAATCTGAAATATATAATTTTGTAAGGGCATTCTCAGTTAAATGGTTTACAAACAACGAGGATATTTGTTTTATGAAAAAAGATAGATGATGAAGAAATTTTACGTACATCAGGGTACTTTTGACTAAAACGTAGTATGCATAGAAGAATTCATTAGCAAGTAAAAATTTTTCCAAAAACTGGGTGAGAATATTTGAAATATTTGTCCATTTTGTCATACAGGACAGGGCCTCTGCTAACTTTTCAGCATAGAACATATAGTGAACTGGAAATATTATTGTATATATTATTGAATGTGTTATTAAATTGAAATGTTGGTTTATCATATTTTTTGGGGGCTGTCCCTGCAGGTGAGATCCATTAGCATGATGTAATCAATATCCTGCCAATCGAAAAAGAATGTCTTTTCCACATGCGTGTTTCTTTATTCATATGAAAATCCAAGAAATAAATATTTTATTGATTTCGTCATGCAGTGCCGGGTTTTCCCCTTGCATTAGGTCAAATGTAAAATCCTTGTCTTGTTATGAATTGATGCAATAGTAGCAAACCACTTTTAGATATTGCATTTGTAACGTGTTAACTATGTATACACACAAAAAAGTAATGATATGATATTTTACTGAAACTGTAACAAAAATATATTGTGGATCAAACTATACCAATATATCTATAGTCGGTACCCTGGTACCTTTGGTACTCAAAATGCCTATCTCTGTGTGTGTGTGACTATGAGTATCTATAGTCGGTACCCTGGTAGATGTAAGAAGTGACCGGTGGATTTCACAAAATGTGCTGAGTGAGAGTGTTGCATTTTGTAGAGGAAATTCTGAACAATATTCGAAGCCGTAGACTGATTAGAGAATCGAAGGGTACTTTTTGTGTGTGCACAGGGAACGTTTGTTACGATTCGATTATCGTTTTCGCTATCCAATGTAACAAATATGGATAGTGAAACTGTCGGTAGGCTGTACTTCCCCAATGGTACTGCCAGAGTGTCAGACAACATTTTGGTTCATCCTTAAAGGGGGTTTTTCCCCACTTCCTTTTTTATTTTGACCCAGATTTGGAATACATTTATATTATACGTAGAATTAATTACAGTGACTGAGTACGAAACAAGAAGAGAGGAACATAAATCATCGATATGCCCGAGAGATACTCCGATTTCAGCATAGGAAGCTAGTATTTTTACCACAAAAATACAAGCCTTTGGGGGGACCATATTTTTTTTTCTTTCTGATCTTCCTATCTCTACTCGTGATGTAACCTCGCTGGCCACGGCGGCCCTGGTGGGCTCGTTTGCGCAATGGATCATCGTCAACAAACACGATGGCGATTTCGACAACCACGACATCTACTTCATCGCGCGGGACGACCTACCAGAAGCAAAATCCTTGTTCGATTTGGACAAATATCCGGATGTATTTTTCGGACAGATCTACACTAACAAGCAGATCATCAGCACCATCATGCGCATAACCGACCTGGGCGAAATTATGTTTCGGGCCGGCAACAGGATATAGTATTATTTATAAACAACTTCGAGTAGGCTACTTGAGCTGCGAATACTAATTAACTGGTAGATCTTAGTGTTTGGAAAGAATTTAAAAACAACGCTCTATACAATTCATCAAAAAACAGACCTAAAAGTGATCGCATTCTCCGAAGAGCTTTTACTACCCAGCCAGTTGGTTTCAGATAATCAGAAGGAGTACAAACTTTTTCTTTTGTCTATGCCTGAAGGCAATCGATTATTCCATACAATTTGATGATGCAGCTCGAAAGGCCCGAAGTTCAGGCTCTTCTAACTCGACCGGGTTTTCTTCTTCAGCGTCACGGTGGGTTACACCCTCTTCTAGGGCCAGAAGTACATATTTGGTGAGGCGACGCTCTGCCTGTCGAGCACTAGCAAAGGGACCTTTGTCTCCTTCCCTGGTGGAGTAGTACCAACCATCGCACTTCTCAAATACTCGCTTGCCTTTCTGTACCGACGACAAACCATCCAGTTTAAGTTGCGGGACGGCTGCGAGACATCAATTCAATTATTCAATCTCTTTTCAACAATCATCATTCAATTAGTGTTAATCAAAGCTAATTCATTATTCATGCCAAACGATACTCACAAGTCTCAAATAATAGAACAAGCATGCTGTCTAGAATAGTTTTGTAGGTGTTCTGAAATGAGTTCTCGCGAAAGGAGAAGAGATACGTGTGAACTTACCAGTACGTGGAGGTGCAGGTGATCGATAAGGACAACGAAGTAGAATTTCATAAACTAGACGACTTCGTTGACCCAGCTATTTTGGTATATTCCCCATATATTTTATACTTTTGGGGAGAATTTGAACTTTTTCCACGTGTGTCTCTGCTCTGAAGGATTGGGGGGGGGGGGTCGATAATTCTCAATAGTTTATTAAGTGAACTTAAAAGTGTTAATTGTGGGGAAACTGCTTTTTGTGTTGCACACTAAATTTTTTGCCACAACACACTGAAGTTTGAAAGATCTATAGAAATACTTCTCATTCAAACTCAATGACCCCTTTGTTGCCGCTTGGATCGCGAGCACGGTGATCGCACCGCGTGGGTTGCTGCGATGCTTCCGACTTTGACCGACGAGTCGACCCGCGCGACTGCGGTCGGCGGCGTGGCTGGGACGCTGGCGGTGTTGTTGACGCACAAGCTGTCCATTTCTGCTGGCTTGCTGGTCGCCGGGTTGGCGGTTGCGGGTGCTGTCGTCTGGGGAGGCGACGGCGGAAGCGGTGCTGCACCGTCTGTTCCCGTGGCGAGTGGCGAACGTGAGGTGCCGCCGATCGCATCGGTCACCTCCATCACGCCGTCGAAGTCGATCTTCGCGGCGAAGGGGATCTCCATGCCCGTGAGCTCGGTCACCGTCTTCGCCGGGTGCGCGGCGTTCACCGACAGGCCGAACTGGAAGTTCGCCACGTGGGCCACCGGCGCGAAGTCGGTGGCCGGGTTGTAGGCGAGCTTGCTGAACACCATCGGCGCGAGCACCGGCACGACGATCGGCGCGAGCATCAGCGTCGAGGGATCGATCGACACAGTCAACCACTCTAACAACTGAGCTATCGAAGGGATATGCTATATCTTTCTATATTAAGGTATTCATTAAGACGTGGATGATAGAACGATGAATTGTAACGCCCTTCATTTGAAAAAAAATATATTATTTTTGAGAGTGATTATACGTTAAGCCATGAAAGAGAATATTAGCATAACATCTGTTACTTTCATTGAGAATCACTGAAAAACAATTGAGGCCTCTACTTATTGTGTCAGTAGAATAATTCTCCAAGGATCAAGGATCTAACGTAGACGGCACCGTTATGAGAGACATTTGCAACCGTCTCGGAATAGAAAAACGTCGCTCCTCGGCGTACCACAGTCCTGGTAACGGATTTGCAGAACGAAATATTCGCTCAATTAAAGATATGCTACGTTCAGTGCTTCTACACCGTCGCCTTGATCAATCTAAGTGGCGCTCAGTATTACCCGAACTAGTATTTGCACTGAATACAAGTTTCAGTAAATCTACTAAATGCGTACTCTATTTAGGCTGTTTTTCAAACTACCTGGTCTGTAGTACATATCGTATTTAAACTAGAGGCGTCTGAATTTCAAAATTCTATGGTCAAATCGCTGTTATTCTTCTTTGGTTTGTTACGTCAGGAACCAGCATCAAATAATAAGGTTTTGTTAGAGAAATTTAAAACTTTGAAAGCTGATATCTCGGTGTTGGAAAAAGGCAGCATCCTCAATTTTGGCCATTAACGTTCTTACTAATAGGGCAAAATGAAAATTGAGTATTAAAAGGACCAGTTATGATTATTTCTTCGTCCGCATTTGTTTCTGTTACGATAGGGCTTGCATTTACACGCTACCCGTCGTTTTTTATAAGGAACTTTAACTTTGCTCTTATAAGTTTATTACTTACTTGCTCGTCGAATTTAGAATACTTGTCTAATTCATTTCTGAATAGCTCTGAAGGAGGGATTCTTGCTTTAGCTTCTCGTAAAGCCTAAGAAAAAAATATTTGTTATTTATAGAATACTCGAATACTGTTTACTGTGCATCCTTTGTAAACTGCGTGCTGTATTTTTTTCCTTGCAGTCGAAACTGTCCCATTAGAAAAACGTTGGAACTTTTACTATTTGCTGGAATGACTGGAAGTTTTTACTGAGGAGATCCCAACTTCTGAATTACCTCAGCTTGTGTCGTCTCCAGCAACTGAACTGTGTCTTAATTTTATTGTTCAAATTTTCCCAGACCCTTTATCAATGTTTTTTTGCTGTTACAACTATGCAGTTGAGTTCCCAATACCGTCTCCTCAATACGAATACGATGGCGATCGTAGCAATCTCCCCTGGTACCTACTGGTGCGTCAGGATCCAATGGGTCATGAACATCGTGAGGTGCTGCTTTTCGCGAATCCCGGCATACTCCTGGTTGGGATAGGTAGGCTCAAGAAGCTTTCCCCCTGAGAACCGTACATGAGAGTTTCCCTTCACACAGTTCAATGCATTCTTATTGCCTGCCCCGGTTTATCTTACAAGGGACCACGACTAGCGTTGCATCGTTTCCCGTTTATAGATTCACTGAAAGCATTTCACGTGTTACCACGGTAAAAAGCAATCCGATGCCGTACTTACGATTTCACGTATCTCTCAACATTTTGGCAACTCAAAAATAACCAAGCTACTTAACTTTCAAGCAAAAATTTTTTCCCCGTTGGCAGCATCATTTTAAAATCAGCTCGGTTCCCCCATAAAATATTATAACACCAAGTCAGTAAAATGTACACGACTTCAGTGTAAGTGATAAAGCACAACATTGAGCTTTTCATTTTTTTATTATTTTTTTAATGCCTATATATCCAATAAGGCAATATACTCTGTGTTTTTTAAGTGAAGGGGGAGCAAATTCAATTTTTTTGTAAAAACGCGAAATAGAAATTGTATTTCCCCAAAATATTCAATAAACATAACATAGAATTGGGCTATACCTGCTGTGGCGCTCTTGCAACAAGAAACGTTATTTCTTTCCCTGATTCAGCAAACATAGTTTCAGCCTCTTTTTGACTTCTGACTTGTATGCCAGCATCATACTTACGCTTTGAGCAATTATACTTTTTTGAATGGCTGGTTTCTTATGCAAGACATACGTTTCATAGGCGACACATTTTTTTGTTGCGACCGTCCTATGACTGTTTTAAAGGCCTAGGGACAATCTTACCAGTTTCTCGACTTACCACATTTAAGTTCTGTCGAAATTTAAAATATATTTAACATTATGGCTAGCAATCAAATATTGTACTGTTTCCTATTGAAAAAAGTTATAACTTTACCAACAGAAATTCCGTCGAAATATTCTGGTTTAATTTTCTCCACAGTCGATGTTGTACTTTGCTCAACATCCAGCTGAAACACAAATTGATTGCCAAAACCAGCGTTAAAAATATTTAAATCATTATGCATGTCTCTGGCGACAATCTGACAACGGCCTAACGTAGTTAATTCTGCACACTTAGGAATAGTTACTTGCTCTGCTTCCTGTTCGGTACCATAGCTTTGTGCCGCTAGAAAATGTACCCTGATACCATATAATACCCTGAAATAGCCTTAACTCTTATGCTAAAAGTTTGCTTTTTTCAAATCTGCTTTAGAACTATGAACCAACAATTGATGAGAAAGAACTATAAAAAGTATCCTAGGTAATAGAAGGATATTACTGGGATGTAGTTGTCATTGTTACACCTGTTATGTATGAAATATATTAAGCCTGTTTGACATAAAGCTAGGTTATTTATTTTGTTGTAAGGCCCATAACATTCAGTTCTGAAATGGAATTTACACCAAGGTTCGCGCTCGCCGTCCTGTTTGCCGCCAACTGTTCGTTCGCGTCGCCGCTCGGTTATCAGACGAACCTGTTGGTCATGGCGCCGGGCAACTATCGGTTTGTCGATTTCATTCGCGCCGGGCTGCCGCTCAACATATTGATCTGGATCGTGTTCAGCGCGTTCGTACCGTGGTTTTACGGGTTCTGAATCGGCTGATCTGGTATACTTTATTCCACAAGAGACGGTTTTTTATCTCTTGGCGACGAGGGGTTTGACCTGAAGCTGCGATGAGCAACCTCTACGCCGGGCGCTTCGAAGTGCGGGCGCTGCTGGGCAAGGGCGGGTTCGGGTCCGTCTACCGCGCGCAAGACCTCGAGCTTGGCCGGGAGATCGCCCTGAAGGTCGTCGACCTCAACGAGCGCTCGGCGCAGCACGCTGAGCGCTTCAAGCGCGAAGGCGAGATCACGGCGGCCCTCACCCACCCCGGACTCGTGCGCGTTCACTCCTTCGGCACACAGGGCGAGCAGGCGTTACGGTTACGGGAGTTGCGAGCTCACTACGGCCACATCAAGCCTGTCGTGTATGGATGTCAGTGGTAGAAGCCAAGCTACTTTGGTCTCCAAAATCAATGAAAGTAACCCAGAAGTATCAAAGACGACTCTCACAGTGTGTCACAAAGGATTCAGCAGTGGGGAGGACTGTGCTACAGCAGTTGATGCATCACTTGCTGATACAATGGATCTTTTACAGCTATCAGCAATGAATGTTGTGTACCTCTTGGATGGCGTCAAATCACATAAGTATCTTTTCTGGTTACGGCAATGGCTCGTTTGCAGAACCCTTTATGTATTCGACTGGAGTTCTCTCTCGTCCCGTATCGATTGCTGTAGCAGACATGAACGCTGATCATCGAATGGACATCGTCGTTGCTAACTATGATTCACATACGATTGGTGTTCTATTCGGTCAAGGTGATGGAACATTCGCCAGTTCGATTGAAACTTTTCTTGGACCATCTCGTCCAGTGTCGATCGCTATTGGTGAAATGGATTGAAATGAATCGATGATTCGTTTGAATAATCAGAGTACGATGATTGGAGTGGACAGTGCTAGGATATCATAGAAAAGCCATGGACACTAAAAGCCGTTTGAACAAAGGTGAGTTCGCATTTTCCTGATTCCACATTCATTCGCCTCTTGATTCAGATAGCCCTGAGGCCCGCTCAATGTTCGATCAAGCTGCTCTTGAAATTCATCTCTACCCCCATCCGAGTTCTTTCATGGCATACTCATCGTTCCAGGAAGGAACAGGGTAAAATAAAAAGTGATAGAGAGGGAAGGGAAAGGGTGGAGAAAAAGAAATAAGTTTTTTTGTTTGGTTCATACATAATAGATTATAATTAATTAGATTAATAATAATAGATTAATTTGATACCTTTTAATTAATAAATTGATACATCTACGCGCCGAACTATCTGGGCCATCCCGACAACTATATCGAGGGCAACGCGCTCAAGACGCCCGAGCATATCGTGCCGGAATGGTATTTCCTGCCCGCACAATAATCAGCACATAAGGATATGTCAGATTAGGGCAAAAAACGACATTCTAACATTTCGTTCCATTAACACTTTAAGCAAAGTAGATTTCACCATCTAACTAAAAATGTTTCTTACCAATTGATTGGCAGACACGGCCATTGTAAAAAACTTGGTAACTCCTGAAAATATCTTCATTCACCAATCTCCGCTTGGGGAAGTATACTGTCTTTAGGAGCATCACAAAATTGATAACATTATTCTTGAGGCCAGTCCCTAACCGTAAAAGTCTAAAGCCTATTGCTTCATTGGTGCTTCAACTGAAAACGAAGTATATTACAACTATTCTCTTTTCCAGTTAATACAGCATTGAAAATGAAAATAAAATCAGGGTGATATAAAATTTTGAACCGATGAGCTTTCAACAATTAGCAGCATTATATACCAAACATAGAGTTTTATTTTATTTGTACTTTCCAAGACTGTTCAAAAAACATAGTTTTCAGTAAAGCGCCAAATGGGCAGTAGGTCCGCCTCCACGGCAGCGGCGGGATTCGGAAGCAACGGCATCTCCGGCTTACGGATCACTGTCACCTGGGCTCGGCTGGGGCACTCGACCGTGAGCGAGCGACGGCCGTATTGCATTTCGACGCGCATCCAGGTCGCTGTCGGCAGTTTCTCGACGCCGGCCAGGATGGTGCGCGGCGCCGGCACCACGGCATGGAAGTTCAGGTAATGGTTGAGCGCCACGGCATCCAGCGTCTTGGCGATGTCGCCGCCTTGCAGGGGGGGACTCTATGACTGCGGATCTGAAACATGCATCTCCGAAAGTCCTCGACGATTTCATTCACGTAGCTCAACAACTTCCTTTAAGATATCAAAGAACGTAATGTCTAAGAATGTATTGTTTACCCCTATCCGCACATGTATTTTAAGCTGTGCAAATAACCTGGGAGCTATTTAATCACCTTTTTATATTCTTTGGCCAATTCCACTATTAAAGAGGGCTTTTATTTTCTAATTCTTAAGTCAGAATTCTTCCGACTGGGAACGCGCCGCACGGAACCTTAATTCCACGAACAACTTCCCGGAAATCACCGGTCGCATCTGCCCAGCTCCGTGCGAAGCTTCATGTACGCTGAACCTTGAAGACGAGCCGGTCACCATCAAAACAATCGAATGCGCGATCGCAGACCGCGCGTTCGACGAAGGCTGGATTGCACCGCAGCCTCCCGAGACCAAGACAGGCAAGAAGGTTGCCATCATCGGCTCCGGTCCTGCCGGCATGGCAGCGGCGCAGGCGATGGGTTTTGCAGTATTAGGAGATGTTTTTTTCTGAGAAAAGATATTGAGGTATAAATTAACTATGAAACAACTGAATTGTCTACTGTTATTATAGAATTGAGCCATATTTCGGCAAAACAGTTTATCAGATAATTCCTTGGCCATTGAGATGAAAATGTAGATAATTGGATCGATAACTTTGAGATGGACGCGGTGATAAGTAAAAAAAAAACCTTAGCTCTTTCTTTTCCTTTGTTAAACAAAAAAAACGAAGACGAGCTGGTCTCCATCGTGCGTTACGCGCGCGACATCGGACTCGTGCCGATGCTCATGACGCACGGCGATGCCTTCAGGCGCTCTCCCGCGCTTCTCGAACGACTCATGCTCGAAGGTGGCCTGACCGAGATCAGTATTCACATCGACACGACTCAGCGTGGTCGCAAAGGCTCGAACTACCGGGAGGCGCGCGAAGAATCGGAGATCAATCCCCTCCGGAGCGAGTTCGCCGATTTGGTTCGGCAGGCTCCTCAGCTCATACCCTCGTACGACCTGAGAATACAGCAAGCACCCTCCCCCAACAAGAATAGATCAGAGCAAAAAGCTACCTGATACCAGTAATACCAGTAAATTTACAGCAATTCCAAACGGTTAGCAGTGACTAGTTGCATGCGGGACATAAATTGTGACCAAATTTTAAAAAAGGGTAGGCAAAGCAGCCTTCAAATACTATTTCTTCGTCGGCTTTAAGAAGAAGAATAGTAAACATTTGATCACCTTACAAGCCACCTTCGTTAATTAAACCACCCACGTTACTTTAACCACCTTCGTTACTTAAACCACCTTCGTTACTTAAACCACCTTCGTTAATTAAACCACACACGTTACTTAAACCACCTTCATTACTTAAACCACCTTTGTTACTTAAACCACCTTTGTTACTTAAATCACCTTCGCTACTAAAACCACCCACGTTACTTAAACCACCTTCGTTAATTAAACCACCATTGTTACTTAAATCACCTTCGCTACTAAAACCACGATGCACTTCTAGAATTAGCATTTCTAAGTGCTCTAGACTGAACATTTACCAAAATTTCTGCTTATACCCCCCTTTGAGATACATAAGATAACTCTACTAAGGGTTACAATCTTCAAACTTTTAAAATCAATCTTTTCTTTAAAAATTAACTCTGATGGACCTTTACCTTAATCCATCTGAGAGCTTTAAGGTCTTCCAGAACTGTAGTGCTCTTGAGTTGAGGACTGCCAGTTGAACCTCCACTGTTTCTTCTCCCAGCAGTACGGTCTGCTGTTCGCCGTGAACTCGCTCGGTGTCGTCGCCGGGGTGCAGACGGCCTCACGGCTCGCCGCCCGCTTCGGACCGCAGTGGGTCATGGCCTACTCGACCGCTGTGCTGCTCCTGGCGGGGGTCGCGATCATCGTCACCGACCAGCTCGGACTCGGGCTGTGGGGCACGGTGATCCCGTTGTTCGTCTTCATGACGGCGTGCGGTTTCACGTTCCCCAACGTTCAGGTGCTGGCGCTCGACCAATCAAAAACCCCTAAACATGTGATTAACATTCCCCTCTTGAAAACTCCCATTAGCAAGGAGAAAAAAATGAGTTTTGAAAAAGCCAACAAGTAAAAAAAACAACTCAAATACAAACTGATCCCTTATTGAAGGTACTATTTATTTTCATTTGATCATTGAATGAATTCCTAACTATGTTGACCGTTTGTACAGTATCGTTGGGAATCCCCCCTTTCTTGTAAATTATTTACCAGAAATCCAAACACGCTGAAAATACTACAATAATAATAATAATAATAATAATAAAATAATAATAATAAAATAATCAAACAAAAATAAAAAATTCCCTCAGCAGCTACCTGTCATAACAAACTTTACCAACTAGTTCAAATGTAAAAAGAAAAATAATAAAACAAGTAATCAAATAATAATAATATAAAAATAAAATAAAATAATAAAATAATATAATAAATAATACATAAAATAATAATAATAATAATAAAATAATAATAATAATAATAATAATAAAATGCTTCCCCGTCTTGCCCAAGTGTCTGTCATTGAACAATGAATGAAACATAGAGTGCAGGATTTCTATAAAGTATGAGAAGTAATAACTTTGAAGATAACAGAAGCAGGTTTATTTAAAGAAGACGAGAGAGGATTGACTGGTTATCGTATAAGTCCAACTTTAGTTTAGCAAGAAGTAGACTTTGATCAAGATCTGTGACAAAATTGTCAAAGTATTCATGAGGAACTTGCTTTGTGTTAAACACTAGAACCTTAGCCAATTGGCCGAGATCGCGAATTCCAGACTGTCTTCGCAATAGGCATCCCAGCGCGCCAAAAGATAGTTCAGGGCGCCGGCGTAACCGGCAATCAGGTTCAATCCGACGGCCAAATCATCGGATTGGCCAGCCGACTTCACCTCCTCCAGGAGACGCGATCTGCTCATCATATCTGTCGTTCCGCGCCGATTGTGCCGGACATCACCGCCGGTTACCCCAATGACAAAGCGTCATTTCCCGGTCGTGATCAGATGCCGATGGAAATTATGATTCTTTTAATGTTGAGATTTCCGGGAAGAATTGCACTATTCATACATAGACTATATGTACGGTGACTATTCTTGGCGTGAGGGGAGTCTATCCTCGTGGTACCTTTACATTGAAACTTGAAAATATGGCTTCGTAGGAAGAAACTATTTTTTTTTTTTTTATTAAATATTTTAAAATTTTACATTTGGAAATTATGATTCTTTTAATGTTGAGATTTCCGGGAAGAATGGGGCTATGGGACATTGACCTCGATTCATTTCAGCCTCGGTTAAGTTAAAAAACCGGCGTGCCGCTTCAATATAGGCAAACCCATTTTTTGACTGAGCCTCGGACTTCAAAGTCACTAAGGACCCATGCAACAGTTTATTCACGATCGCTGAGGCTAATGCTTCAATGGCATTTTGATCTTTGGGAGACATATGGTCCAGCCGACTCAAAACCTTTTCAATTTCTGATCGTTTAATTTCCTCCGCTCGTTTACGAAGCGCAACAATAGTCCCCCCTTCCCCACCTTAATTGAAGTGATCCTGTACTCTTAAGTGTGCCATTGCGATCTGGCGATCATCTTAAGAAAGATTGTAATATATACCCTGATTACTTAGTAATATATCCGCTGATTATTTAGTAATATATACGCTGATTATTTAGTAATATGTACTCTGATTATTTAGTAATATGTACGCTGATTATTTCGTAATGTATACGCTGAATATGATTGATAATAATCAATTGTTCAACTTTTGCGTTTCTCACCCCCAATTAAAATGATAAACTTTAACATCAACTGGAAACCAGGCTGGTTTATCAAAAGCAGCATGCATGTTAAAGACTTTGCTTAATTAACAGATTTTCTTTAATAACTTTCGACTTCATGTAATGAAGTTCGAAGAACTCTGAAAATCTTATTTCCGAGTAATGTCTAGAGAACTATTGTTTGGAAGGAGTTTGAAATCAAAATCTGTTGGTTTCTTTACCGCATGCAGTGTTAGAGATCTTAATTTTTAGTATCACGTTGGTTAGGAAAAATCCGTCTAAGCAGGGCTGTTCTATCACATTTCTCCTGTCGGGCCGCGTCGTATACTGACATTTACGTTGTGAGTGAGGTGCTCAACATGCGCAGACATTACTACGTAGCGGATCATGTAGAAGACGCCGAAGCGGTTTGCCAGGCGCTTCAGCGGGAAGGGATAAGCAACTGGCACCTGCACGTTCTGGCCAAGGACGAGGCGGGTCTGTATACCCACAAGATTCACTCAGCCAATCCCCCTTTCCTCAGCGCATAGAAAAGGCTACAAAAAAAAACAATTTCACATTTACTGAGCGAAAATTTGTACAAAACAAACCAGATAAAAACAAAGTGAAGAAAATAAACAATGCGGGGGATGACAATAAAACGAACAAAAACCAAAATTGAACGAAGCAAAAACGTGGCAAAAAAACTACAGCAGATGAAATCAAGATTAGCAGACTTAAAAATTTAAAAGCCAAAAAAATCTAATATCAAAGTGAGCCACTCACGAACTACTTTCCCGTGATTCCTGGGGGGCATTCCTTCAAGGAGGCATATGAGGCTGGGGGCTTTTCCAGAGCTACAAAAGAAATCAACTCAAAGATTCACAGGGAAGAAAGCCTTACAAAGCCTTTATTAATGCGTGATGTTGTCTCTGAGCCAAATATGTGACCAGAAACAGATAACAAAGCCCAAGATGAGAAGTTTAAGGATTTGATTAAATATACTTTTAAATTTTACTCCCTTCTGGCTAAAGAAGTCATGCATGCACTAGAGCCCGAGTTTAATACCAGCTTGTACACAAGCCTGGAATCGCAGGGAAATTATGCATCAGCGTCGCCAAACAATCTAACAAGAAGGCTCATTTAAACAGAACAAACACAGATAGACATAGACATAGAAAAAGAAAGATTACAATACTTATGGTGAATAAAACAGCGCCCTATTTATCTTTTCATTTTTCTATTTTGAACACAGCCAGCATCATTTAAAGCATTTTCAATGTAAAACTCTGGTTTATATTCTAACAACATGTGTTATGTGGCTCATTCCCAGGCCCCTAACCACTCCCCTTGACCAAAGCGAATTTTTCTTCAAGGAGCCCAAGAGCAGTTGGTAGATTAAAATTATCGAAAGATACACGTTTTTTCGTAATTTGTATGATTCCGTTCTAAAATATAGTGACATGTCGTAATAGGAACTATTTTTGTATAGGATCAAACAACCAATGTTTTAGTGGCTCATTTCCAGTCCCCTTGCCCCTCCCCTTCCCCAATAAATAAACTTTTTGATTCGGTTCATTTATTCACTAACAATTCGCTTTTTAGCGAACAGGTTTTGTAGCATTCAAATTTGGATTTAGCAAATGGACTCGATTTGACAGTCAGATATCATGCTGCTTGGTTAGATTTACGTATTTATGCACAATTTTTTGGAGTATTTATACATATTTGTACACATTATACACACACATTATATACAGATTATACACATTTATTGATTTATTTGTATTATTTTTATTTATTTATATTTATTTAGGCTGGATCGAAAGATATAATTTGATTTTTGCTAAGAGCCTTGCTTCTTGTATAGTGATTGCTGATGTCTTCGTCAATTTTCACGGATGAAAATTTAATATTACATATCAATACTAAAGTAATGTGTAACTAATTCGTTAATAATCACCTAATAACCAAAATTAATTTTTCAAATTAATAATCAAATAAATACTAAAAATTGAATATTTTCAGACAGCAAGTACAAGAAAGTAAAGAAAGTCATCAATTTTCAGCTCCCTTCTTAAGAGAGCCCATCTAGTCACCTTTAAGGAAAGGAGAGCAAAATTTCCTGCATTTTGCTAATAATGCCCTTAACAACCCTTAGACAACCAACCTTTCCCCTTGTCACCCCTTCACCTGCATTGCTCTTCACCACAAATCGCCTTTCTTGTTCTAATAAAAGTTCCAACTGAAAGATATAGAAAAACCTTCATCCCTTGCACAGTTAATATACTCAATCAATGAATCTCCTCTTCCCCCCCCGTCACCCTTATATTATCATTTTTGATTGTTGTTCTGGTGGCTGGATGCGCAACCCTGACAAAGGGTACGACGCAGAAAATAGAGGTGAATACACCCGGCGCGCCCGGGGCGTCCTGCACGCTGACATCGGTAGCCGTCGGCAATAAAACGCTGGTGACACCCGCCACCCTCACGGTTCAGAAAAGCCAAGAAAGTATCGCGGTTCGCTGCCATAAAAAATGTTTACAAGACGGTGCGGGCATCATAGACTCTCAGGCTGAAGATCGTGCCTTATACCAGGGCCTCTTTGAGAACCTTTGAAATGCATTGCTTTCCTATGCAAAGAGACAATAGGTATTTTGTAATTGATTCATGAAACAATAGAGAAACATTTTGACTGGGAAACTTTTGCAGTCGGCGACGGTCGCAGATGTTGCTGAAAAGTCAAAATATTTGAAATTTCTCGATTTACCGAAAAGCATGATTCTATGAAGTGATCGGCGATGGTCGGCGATGGTCGGCGATGGGCGGCGATGGTCTTCATGGTGTTCACGAATCCGAACGAGGGACGAGAGACCGAGTTCAATCGATGGTACGACGACCAGCACGTGGGCGATGTCCTCAGAGTGCCGGGCGTGGTCGCTGCGCAGCGCTTCAGACTCGCGGATCCAGGGACCGGTGAGCTCGCGGCATTCCAGTATCTGGCGATCTACGAGGTCGAAACCGACGATCCGCAGGGCGTCCTCGCCGATCTGACGTCGCGCCTGGGCACGGACCAGATGGTCGCGACCGAGGTGCGTGAACCGTCAATCCGGATATCGTGATGGGAAAACCGTACTACGAGTTCGAGGTCGATCGACAAGAAGCCGCTCGCTACGGCATGTCGACCATGCTGTTCAAGGAAATCGTCGCAGCTGGGCTGGGCGGGCTGGACGTGACCACCACAGTCGAGGGACGTGAACGTTATCCGATTCAAATCCGTTACGAACGCAGCGTTCGGGAAAAAATCGACGAGTTGGGGAAAGTATCGGTCGTTACACATGCTGGCAAAGGACTCATTAGTATTTTATCACAGAGTGTAGGACTGCCACTAAGTTCTCTTTATGAATAATACACTGCACGAAAATCATTTCCGATACTTATCTTTCATAAATTTTTAAACAGCCTTGTTTTTTGCTTAGGAACACCATCTGGGGCATAAAATTTTATGTTTTCAATTGGTATATTGAAGCATAAGTACTTACTAAGATTACCATATATATCAGTGGCGGAAATGGTGGTTTCTAATGATTATCAGATATGATTTCGAAAACAAATCCTTGTAAAGCAGACCAATAATCCGGGCAAAACTTTACAAAACATGATCTTAACCCGGGCAAAATATCGCAAAACAACCCATAACCCGGGCAGACACATGTATACAGAACCACCTATCCTCATCCTCGCAAGTCCTCGTAAAGCAGCCAATAACCCAGGCAAAACTTTACAAAACATGACCTTAACTCAGGCAAAATATTGCAAAACAACCCATAACCCGGGCAGACACATGTATACAGAACCACCGATCCACCAGCCTCTGAGCGCGAACCCAAGTCCGAGTCCGAGTCCGAGACCGAGTCCGAGCCCGAGGCCGAGGCCGAGGCCGAGCCCGAGCCCGAGTCCGAAGCCGAGCCCGAGGCCGAGACCCTTCCGAAGGAAGAGTCCGAAGGACCCGAAGCTGAATCCGAGGCCGCGGAACCGGAGCCGGAACCGGAACCGGAGCCGGAACCGGAACCGGAACCGGAACCGGAGCCGGAACCGGAACCGGAACCGGAGCCGGAGTGTTGTAGACTAGGTTTTGGGTTAGTTTGAGCCGAGGAGACGGGTTTAGTGATACGATTTAACTTGGAAGTTTTGAGTGCATTTTTGAAGGAATTGCATTTTGGTCGTAGGTTATTCGTGTTAGAGAGTGAAAGAGTTAAAAAAAAAAGGCAAGGAAAAAACAAAAAAAAAAAAAAAAAAGGGTTAGGGTATTTGTTGTTTGTGTTGTAAAAAAATTTTTAGTTAGAAGAAATTATGTCATTTTTTAGTCCTTTGAGAGAGAGAGAGAGAGAGAAAAAAAGAGAGAGAGAGAGAGAGAGGGGGAGAGGGAGAGAGGGGGAGAGAGAGAGAGAGAGAGGGAGAGAGAGAGGGGGGAGAGAGAGAGAGAGAGAGTGAAAAAACTCACACGTAAGCACAAAGAGTCAGAAACACGAACACACAAAGTCAAACACAGAGACAAAAACATGCGCGAAAAAAAGAGTCGAAATCACTGGCACCAAGAGGGAGAGAGAGAGAGAGAGAGAGAGAGGGCAAGTCAAAGACAAGTGACAAAATAGATGGGAAATATATAATTTGGGCTGTATATTTGCATACATTGGGGCGGTCAAAGTATTTGAACATTTTTAAGTCGGAAAACAGTTCTTACTTCTTAATATGCAAAAATTATACATATCACATTTTGCATGCATACACACTATGCTTTTCCCCCCCCCCCAAAAAAATGTGCAAATATATAGCCCAAATTTGTTTATAAAGTAACGAAGAAACCAACAAAGAATAGTTTTACGAACTGTTTGATAGTTCTGAAGACAAAAAATAAAAAAGCACTCCAGCCCCCATGTTTAGTAAGTTTAATGTCATTTTGTGATTTTGCCGTGTATAGTTTGCTGGTCAATGTGAATGCTTCTTCTTCGGCAATGCTTTTCCGTATCATGCAGCATTAGCATACGTTTAATATCTGAGAGAGATTGGTGGCCAAGAAGTCCAATCATATTATTTTTTTGCATGCATAGAATGTGTATGGAGAATATAATGATACAAACCAACAAATGTTGTTTAGGCAGGGTGGACGCGGCCGCACGACGGCTATTGGGCTGAAACGCCCGACGATACACGCAAGTAGATGCCAGATCGGCAGCCGTAAGGCTTAGACGCACCACCGAATATTTTCTACTGGAAACCGGGTAGTTCAACGCGATGGCAAGCTTAACCATATACGATCGAACGGGTAAGGAAGTCGGTACGGACGACATCGAGCCTACCGACTTGGCTCCGACCATCAACAAGCAATTGCTCCACGTTGCTGATTTCTTTACCAGTTTCAATTTCCTAGATGTCCCTTTTTTTACTTCTCATTCACAAATTGGCATCCTTCCCAATCCACCTCTTCGAGTTCACTACCATTTGCAATTTCTTGAGGACACATATCTTTTGTCCCATATATGTTGCAGGTACCCTTCAGACAGTCCAACACATGCCATTCTGTACCAACATATTTTTTCACAAACAATAGCTCTCCCTAGTGATCTTACACAACTATTTGAAATAGCCTATGAATATAAATATTTAGATATTTTCAATGGAAGATGAAAAGATTACCTTCCTCCTAGAATCTGATAAACACATTTTACCCCCTCCCTTAATTTCTTTCAATTGACCCCACTGATTAAACTAGTTCAGGTGTCATAATCATGTTGTCTTTACCGTTTGGCATTGGTTTAATTACCCTCAATCACAGCTTGGAGTGAATCTAATGATTTGCCATCCTTGTAATGCTCCTTGATGACTTTTCAATGTTATTTGATGAAGTTATAGTTACTAACTAATATCTTTTTTATGGAAGTTCCCTTTCTCTAAAAGTGTTTAGCAGGAGAATTTAAGTTTAAACCCTTCTGATTTGTTTGCAAAATTGTATTTTAAATTACTTTTAAAAATTGTCAGTGATGGTTATTTCTAATAAACATCAATTATAATTAAGTGACTAAGACCCTCACAAGTAAAGCTTATGAAACAAACTAGAAAGAACGAATGATTCTTGTCTATGAAGACTGAACTAGGTTTTGATTGAAACCTCTCAGTGCTTTTCAATGCATACGAAGTTGTTTTGATCTGACTTTTTGGATGAATACAATCATTTAAAGATACCCTCAACACTCATCAAAAATATAATTTGTGATATAAAACATCACAAATCAATACACTCCCAAAAAAGTTATGCAATCTTAATGAAAGTTATATCATCATATTCAGTTTATCAGAGAACCCTACTCAAGCTCCTATCTATAAAACGAGTAATTTCGTATTTTTAGCCTGAAAGAAGATCAATAAAAACAAGCTTTTTCCAAATAAAAGTAAGGAGAATTCTTCAGGTGGAATTTTCCCCAGGAAATATTTCAGCAGATAATTGTCCAGGAGGGATTATCTTGGGGAGAAGAAGATTTACGCGGGAGTAGTTTCCCATCGAGGAATTTTTTGGGAGAACTTTCTACGCAGGTGGGATTTCCTGAAATTATTCAATAGTCAACAGAAATTAAATAAATAAAACAAGTTTTTTAACTGTAAGTAAGGAGCAGCACTTACTGAACTGAGAACTAAAATAAAATAAAATTATGTTGTCGAAAGATAAACGCGTATAAAATATTGCTTTCACTTATTACGTCATATATGGTTACAACCTAGATTATGACGTCGACATTCATCAAGCTTGTGCAAGAAAATTGAGTTTTTTTGTCAAAAGTGATTATATTTTTAAAACTTTTTGTTTTTAATTACAAAAGGCAATAGACGTGGCAATTTCCTTGAAAATGAGCCATTAAACAGCTCTCTACTATATTCCAGGGCCAACCAGCTTTTTGTTTGGATGGATGGGGCTAAGGCGTGTGACGTAAAATAAAATACATTCTGGAACGGCTTTACAAGTCTAACTAATCATTACAGTGTGATTACAGTTAAATTGTAATTGTATAATGCGTCTGTAGAACATCATGAAACTAGTCGGAAATAGAAAGTAGGAATTTCTCTGCATCGACTGCCCTACTAGGGAAACAAGAGACCCATGGAGGATGAGGTGATGGGTTGGGTTTGTCAAAACTAAGGGACTGATAGTCGGCCTGGTTATTGAGGATTTTGAGCCAGTGTTTTTCGAATCCGGGGCGCTGATTGATGCCAACGTGAAAACCCAGAATCTATTGTACCAATGCCAGTTTGTGACCTCACGAACGGTGACAACAGGAGCGAAAAATTATGGCGAACAGTAAAGCAAAGTCTGCTGATAATTTGTTAACGGGAAAACCGAAACGCAATGAAGCCAACGAAAAGGCGCTAAAGAAAGCGTCGCCAAAATTAACAACAGGGCAATACAAGCCCAGAGAGAATGTGAGGTCATTGTCAACCGCAGTGACTCAGGGAGCAAACTCACCACTAACTCAGGCGCTTCACGAGACGTAATGGTTTATCCCTTTAGAGCGCGAAGGACTACAAAACTTACTTACAGAACGAAAAATTACCCGAGCAGCAATGAGTGATGAGCAAAAAAACACGTCTCAGTTGCCACCTCTCACCATGGCCAAAATTATTTTTGAAGGAGGCATCATTAGCTACGACGCTTTCTGCGCCGGCTCGGGTTATACGTCCCGCTCGGCGGTACCCCGCTGGATCGCAGCCACCTGCATGTGCAGAGCGCCATCTCGTGCGTAGGCACCGAGCTCAATCGCGTCGCCGTGGACCTCGTCGTGGAGACGCCGGTTCGCATGGGGCGCGAGGCCGTCTTGCAGAGCCATGGGCAGCGCAACGAGGTGCTCATGCTCTATCCGTTGATGCTCCCCATCGTCGGCGCGGGATCGAGCGAACACGAGCTCTACGCTGTCTGGACGCTGTTCTTCTTTGTTATTCATCAAGAGAAGTAGAAATCTGATAGAAACAAAATGGCTGTGGTATTTCAGAACCCTTGCACAATAGTTGAATTATCTAACCGCTATGTATTCCTATAACAATTATCAAAATTAGTAGTATCTTTGTTAGTCAAAAATTACTGTACACAAAACCAATCAGACCCCTACCCTGAAAAAGCTTAGATATGGCCGTATTATAAAAATCAAAAAATAAATATGTTCATTTAAATTCATGCAAGCTATTGGAGTTTGACGCTTGAATCTTGATAAACCAGAAGCCCGCTTTGCGATGACATAGCACCTTCCCCATCATCAAATTAATTAGCGACAAAAGAAAAGAGGATCCTCCGACGAGCCCTCTCCTGCAATTTAACCATACAGAAACGGGCCCTTCGCGTCAGGTTATTGAAGCATGATGTCAAGGCATTTGATGTATAGTGTGACAAAAAATCCATGACGTGTTATACGTGAGGTCAGTGTACGTTTCGCGTCAAAAAGGAGAAAAAGCCGGAAGAGCCCAAACTCGAACCGGACCCCGACGAACAAGGAGAAGGATATCTCGACGCCGAATCCGAATGGCATTATATTATTGAACAACGCAATTGGGATGCTCTCCTGGATGAAATCCAACAATACGACTACAAAAAATACAAACCTCCCGTTCCACGCAAAAAACCTCCACGGCGATTACGAATTGTCAAAGCCGCGATTCGTGTCAAGGAAATGGTAGTACGTCCTTTCCAGAAATGACGTTCTTTGTAGAAGATACGATTTGACGATTTTGTCATCTAGGCAAAAAATCTGAATTACTCCCATAAAATTAATCAACGATCGATTTGAATAGATAAAGTTAATTTTTCTGTTACTCTAATTACTCTGGCATTGACTGTCAAATTAATGCACACAACTTCAGATTAAGCTATTCATTTATGCCAGTTTGAGAAAGGTGTCATACAAGATTAGGTAGGCTATCTGCCATCCATGTTTAAAATACCTGCCCGAGGGGTCGCAGGCCGCTGCTGGCGCGACGATCGTTGGGCCGCTGGAAACCCTGCTGACCGAAAAGCTGAAAATCTCGATTGATAACGGACCGGTCAAAAGCTTTGCCTATTCGTTTTGCAGCACGATCGGTTGTTGCGCCCGCATCGGTCTGACCGCCAATGATGTCACGGCGTTCAAAATCGGCGGCGCGGCGAACCTGCAATTGGTGCCGTTCGGCGCACTGGATCAGAAGATCAACGTGAAGATGCAATAAAATCCTTTCTGATTCCTCGAATAATAAATTCGAGGAATACTTTCTACGTTATAACCTATTGCACGCAAGGGGAATCCCCTGTCTGCTTTCTAGAACGATTAAATGGAATGTGTGTTGCCATTGGGCTGCAATAATTGACATGCATGGGGAAAATTGATTACTAGAAGCTGCTTACATTTGATGAGCAGCTGCCTGTTAAGTAATGCATTAGAGGGTGGTATCAGATAATATTAGGGCTTATTCATTACGTGCGAGATATATTGGGTCCTTAAACGGTAATTTGGATGAAAATCTAACATTAATTCGTGTGAAAAGTAAATGTAAAGAGCTGTGTGAAAACTGAGGATGAACAGAAATTGACAAAAATATAACAATAAGCAGTGACATAATCTTATCAAAATCTGGGGGGGGGGGCTGCGTGAAGTAGGGAATAATTTTCCCAAATCAAGTGAAAATGACAGTGAAAACTGAAAAATGATCCATATATTACCACAAAGGCAAAGATAGACATCATGACCGGCACGCTGGGCAAGGCGCTTGGCGGCGCGTCCGGCGGCTATACGGTGGCGAAACGCGAAATCGTCGACTGGCTGCGCCAGCGGTCGCGCCCCTATCTGTTTTCCAACACGCTGGCCCCGGTGATCGCCGCGACGTCCCTGCGGGTGATCGACATGCTGGAACAGTCCGACGACCTGAGGGTTCGGCTTCAGGAAAACGCCGACCATTTCCGCACTGAAATGACGAAACTGGGCTTCACGCTCGATCCAATCATCGGAAGATTGAGCAATGGCTGTTGATTTTAATGCTGTTGAATGATAACGAAAAGCAACAGAAGGAACAAGCATTAATTCTTCTTCGCTGGAAAGGAGGAAACTTGACGATAATGGGCATTTTTCCATTAGAAGCAGAACACCAACAACGAAGACATGAACGCGTTTCCACATTTTGATGTTCAATCGATCCTTGAAAGGAATTTAAATTTTCATTGATTGTTTTTTTTTTTCTTCTCGAAAGATAGGACATTTCCATTAGCAAGAATATATACAACAATCTTGTTGTCTGTTCATTTCAGTCTTTGACAACTCTTCTTCTGACAAATGTCCATCGTCTTGAAAGACTGCTCTCGTTCTTTTCGACGATCGATCTTTATAATAAAAAAGACAGAAAGAAAAGCATCCGATATCTTTCCAGCTTATCTAATCGTTGTCAATGGCATTGTCATCTGATGAAAAGACATGATGATAGATCAATTCCTATCAACTCTGACTTCGTCCAACAACATTCCCTTCGTGCTCGTCGGCGGTGGACTCGGCTTCAAGATGGGAAGGGCGCTCGATCTGAAGCGCACACCCCACAACCGACTCCTCCTCTCGCTCGCCCACGCCTTCGACCATCCGATCCAGACCTTCGGAAACGCTCGCTTCTGTCAGCAAGGTCCCCTGGATCTCTCCTGATTCGAGAGCCGTTCGGACCTTCTACGCGAACGAACCCGGAATACAGACAGCCCGTCTCGAGAAGATCTCTCGGGACAATTTAATTCAGTGTATTAAATTTAATTTAATTCAATAGATTTAATTGAATTAATTCAATCAAATTCATTCATTATTATTTATTCATTTATTATTTCATTTATTATTCACTAATTAAATTCGTTTAATTAAATTTAATTCAATCGATTAAATTCATAAATTTCTGGGCATATACAATTACGGAAGCCCATGCTAACCTCATTGAATTAAGCATAATTATCTGGAGACACAGGCTTGTCTTTCGAATGGGGCCACCCCGAGATCATTACAAAAATTTTGGTTTAACATATATTAATTAAGAAACAAGAAAAAAAAAATCCTGGCAAGTTATTAATTAGTTTTTATAGAAAATGAGAATGTTTTGTAGCTGTTTGATACAATCGTTGAAAGAAGATAGCAATTCCAACTAAGGCAACTATTAGAAAAGCACAAGGCCATTTCCAAGAACCTTCATTTTCTGATGCTCTTTGAGCCGAGCTTTGAACTTTTCCTAATACAGTTTTTTCCACTTTCTTCCAGGAGCAAACGTAGGCTACCTATTTAGTTATGTTTGCTTTAGTTAAATGCAGCTCCACATCAAGTTTAATAGTACAACCCACATAAGAGCTTCCACGAGTACATAGGATTTTATAAACCTCACTCTGTTGCTCTACGGAAGCTCCATCCTTTCTAGAATAAAAAAAAAACAAAAAAACTAGCAAAAGTAATACTACCTAGTAAAGCTACCTTTAAACCATTGTTTTGTAAAATTCTTTTAAGTTTTTCACTCTGGGAAGATCTTGTCGGCGGATTGTGTCGAGCAGGTTTTAGTCTGGAAGAACTGACAGAACCCAGGCGGGCGGACGAGACAGCAGACGTCACGCACTATGGTTATCGTGGACGCTACGTTCCGCCCTATGTGCGGATGAAGGCTCGTCGCCGGCCTCGAACGGAGGATGCCGCAGATAACGGTCGTCAGCTGTGGGTGCCTGACGCCGGCTGAACGTTACAACAGCTTCTGTGGATTTCCGGCCTCAGGTTTTCAGCAATGTTGGGAAAATTTGGAACAAAAATATTGTCCATCCATTTGTAATCACCAAACGGCAAAGAGTAGTGAGATATGGCCAACGGATAAAGGGAATTCATATCCAGAAAAACTCTGTCCCACTTTTCACCAGTGCCTAGTCGAATCTGATCTGTTTCCAGGATACAAACTGCGTTGAAAACATACCCTCTAATCATTTTTCTATCTACAAATAAGTGGTCATCCACGTCAGGGATCATACATATTTCTTCTTTACTTCAATTAATATCGTAAATAGCGTAAACTTACATAGTACTTAACCTGGTTGTAAACTTCTTCTGGCCAGGTGGATGTATATTAATCCGAAAATACTATTAACCCATAGCATACAAGGAGAGAGAAGGTCCTCGGAGGATCCCAGATAGGGATTTTGATGATTTTGAAGTCATTATGACAACCAATCTAACCTTCATTTTTCTACTCTTACTGTACGACGAACCAATTAAGATGTAATGGTGATGCATAAATTACCTTAGCTCGAAGACCTCGAAGCGGTCGTTCTGCAAACGCTGCTACCGAGCGCTCTCGCGTCCGACCGCCACAGCGCTCTACGACGAGATCGGCTACGGTTACGAGCGATCATTCGCGAATGCGCTCGACGACCTTTGCAAGTCCCGAGCCACCATCCCCGCGACGAAACGGAAGTCCTGATGCACAAGCACACCCACAAACTCCAGAACCAATCGACAGGTCCCGGCCGCGAACCGCTCTCATCGCACGATGTCTCGTTCTTTTTTTTCCGAATTACCTCCCCCCCCCAACTCCCCCAAAGAGAGCAGATTCGGTCTGGTTATGTCAGTCACGTATCTTGGACTCGTGCTCATTCTTCCCACCAAGCTTCATCCTTATCTTTCCACTACAAGTCTTTTCTAAGATTTCCAGTCCCCCCAACCCCCCCCAATGACACTGGATCCAGTCGGGATTTCTAATAAATCTGAGTTACAAGGTCCTTCTAAATGCGAAATTTCATTAAGATCCAATCACTCTATGTGCATAATAAATGTTTGAAGGTTTTTTTTTGGCGGAGTTTGGTGGGTGAGGGGAAGGAATTATTTAACCTTTACATGCGTTTTTTATTGGTTTTAGATACGTATCGAATGTTGCTCTTGAAATATCACTTGCCTATCTTAACCAAGAATTGTTTAACCCTTTTCCAATTATTTTCCGGTTTTTGAGGCAACAGACGTCTCGAACATTGCTCTAGAATAATTACCTGATTGTTTCGCCAGGATTTGTTTAACTAAGATATGCTGTATTTTTCTATCAAAGTCATGAAAAAACAATGTTGGGTGTATCCAATCTTTACTGTTAAGGGATTTGGTTAATTCATTGCAATAGCTCACTTCCCGCCAAGATTCATGATTACTGTAGCGTAAAAAATATCAGGTGTTCTAAATGTAATACCTTTACACAACCAGTTATAATTCAATTTAAATGATTATGACAGCGTGACCTTTCAAATATATCTACAGATTAAATAAAAAACAAGTTTTTTTTTAAAAATATGTTCCGTTGAAAGAGTTTAATTATTGCCCAACAAGTTATTCATATTCTTTATTGGCTTAATTATTATTTGATATATTTAAGTATTAATTATTAGGTAGATTTTTATTTAAAACCCTTTATATCACATACATGCCAATTAGTCGCAAAAGGCCGCTCTGGCCTGTAATAGTGACTACACTCATGTTACTTTAATCACCAATAATACTAACTCAATAAATACACAAAAAAGAAAAAAGGAGAAAAAAATTCAGGGCAACGGAAGAAATCCATTTTCCGTTGTCCAGTGACGGCAGTGTTCGCAATACCGCGCGATCCCAAATACAAACTGTTGCAGTACCATCGGAATCGCCTGCTTGGCCGCTTTCATTTGTTTTGTTCGATTGAGTTTGGCCTATTTGAAAGGAATCGTTGTTACAAGCACTAAAACCAATCAAATACAAAAAAAGTAAAAGCCTGTATACCATAGCCTCATCCCCATCAATTCGTAAAATTGATAATTGACCTAAAGAGCCTCCATGGTCTAGACAACAATAATGAGAATCAATGGCAATGGACAAGTAGATTAAATAAGCAGGTTTGTTGCTGCTTCAGCTGCTGGTTAACACATGAAAAAAAAAACCTAAACCAAGTTGCCATTTGCTGTCTTAAGGACAAAACAAAAAGAGAATAAACAAATAAAACTGCGGAAAATGTGTTTTTGATGCAGTATAACCATTGGTGGAGGCAGGGTCGTATCCAGGATTTTTTCGGGGAGGGGGGCATTTGTGCATACTTTTAATGCTACCACTACAGTTAATGTAACTAATGAAGCTAAAGGTATTAAGATGAATCTTTTAGGGAATGTTTAGGAGTTTCAGCTAAACGAAAAAACAATATGCATGCAGGCATTAAAAGGGCATATAAGCAATAAAAAGCACAGTTTCACTTATAGGAAGAAACTGTATGCATGTAGTTTTTCAAAAGGGCATATAGGCAATATCGAGCACGGTTTCAATTAAAGGAAAAAACTGAAAACAGAAAGTGTTCTGTAGCGCACGAGGAAAGACTTACGAAATTACAAAAATACAAAGCTTTAACAAAAAGAAAAAACTGTAGAGGAAAAAACAATTAGGATATGGCCAATAAAAAGCAAAATTAGAAACTGAGGATTGGGGGAAATTTTTCTTTAGACAAAATGTCGTGTGAATCTATTTCAGAAACCATGAAAGTGGTTGGTGTGAGTCAAATGCTGAAATTTCTACAATAAGCACAAGATTTTCCCTGTTTTAGTATGACTACTATTAAACAACATATAGTTCTAAAATACCCTAACCAATCGGTTCTTGATTTTTTCATTTTTTTAATTCAAGTTATTTTATCTTCCTCCAAGTTGTTTAGACGATTTTAAAACCTTAACGAGGTTTAGATTTAGGTTTTATCACTCGCTACACCACCAGGTTCACCAACTCAAAATTTTTATTTAATTCTGATATTTTTTAGTAGATTTGTTCGATTTTGCGATTTATCGTTTGGTAATTGATATTGATTAATTAAATAAAAAAAAAGTTTTTTCAGCTGAAAGTAATGAGCAACATTAAAACTTAAAACAAAAACAAAAATTATTCCGTATAAGAGGGGGTTGCCCCTCGCTCTAATACCTAGCTCTTTACGCTAAAATTTGGCTTTTTGTCCCAGTTCTTTAAGAAAGACTAATGAAACAAAAGAGCCGTTCAATTACAATAAGAAGCTTTTTTAGAAGTTCTAAAAAACTCTAGCGTGAAGAGCGAGGTATTGAGGAGGGGGCATAGGTCGATCAGACCCATTTCAAGTGCCTCTTGGGCGCTGAAATGCCGGGCGGTAAAGAATATCTCTTTGGCGAAGGAGGGGCCCACCAGGTCGATCAGACGGCTGATTCCGATATGGTCGTACCCCAACCCCAGCTTGGCGGCGGGAATGGCGAAACGTGCGGAGTCGGTTGCAACACGAAGATCGCAAGTGATCGCGGTTTCGAGCCCACCGCCGATGCAATAGCCGCGGATCATGGCGATGGTCGGCTTTGCGGCGCTTGCTTTCCATGTTCTGGCAAGTGACAAGTCTATCACTGTCAGCGCCGAACAGCGGGTTACCATGCTAGATACCCTGGCACAGGCTAGTGGTTCAGTGGGCATGGCAGGTGGCCAGGCGATTGACCTGGCCTCGGTTGGCCTGTCACTCAACCTGGCCGAACTGGAAAATATGCATATGCACAAAACCCGGGCATTGATCAGGGCCAGTGTCGAATTGGGAGCGCTTTGTTCAGAGCATCTGGATCCAGAACGATCGCAAGGCCGTCTTGGGGTGTGGAGAGATCAATCTCGATATCGCCGATGCCCATCGGAACCGGCACAAGCATCGGCGTTTCCGCACCGGGTGTGATGGTTACGTCTCGTTCAAAGACCGTTTGATCACTCGCACGTCCGCAGACAGAAACCACTGCAGCATTCGTGTTGTAATTGACGAATCGCAGATAGATTTCGCTGGTCTCTTTGTCGGAATCGATCTGCCAACGGGCGGCGAGAATGGCCACGTTCGGCCAGACCCAATGCCGGTAAAGAGATCAATTGTGTAATCGACGGAGGACCCCGCTTTGATTCCAGTTTCTAAACAAACGAAGGAGGGCAAATTTTTGATAACATCGTACCCCGGTGTATTCTGTACTTTTCCACTGGAGAACGACACGAGGATTACTTCCTGCCCAGATGCCTTGAATGGACTGGGGGGTTTGTCTGGAATACGATCGAACTGCGCTTGATCTAGAAAGGCATCCGCTGAGGCCTCGACTTGAGAGTAAAATATTACTGGCAAGGATTTTGAAGTTATAAGGGAGGAAGAAAGATTAGGTGAAGTGCAGAGAATCAGCCTTGATAACAGCCTTGCAAAAAACAAACTCGGCTGGACACCAGAGTATAATCTTGAGTTGGGCCTCGAAAAAACCTGGACTTGGTTTAAGGAAAAGTAGAATTTACCAGAAAACCAATATTTGTTTTGAAAAAAATTTATTTATAGTTACTATTTGAAAACTTTGGAGGGCGAAATGCCAAATAAATACCAGTTCACTATCAGCAACATCATGGGGGATGTCGATATGAACCGGGCCGGGCGGGTCTGACCGGCTGATTGCAATCGCCTTTTCCACAAACTTGTCCATGTTCCCCGCGGATACCTGGAATTGTGCTTTGGTAACCGGCTTCAGCAATGCGGTTTGATCGATCACCTGATGGGTAAAACTCTGGGCTTCGCGGTCGTCAATACAACCGGACAAGACGATCAGCGGCACCTGTTCCTGAAACGCGTTGGCAACAAGAAACGCGTTCTGGCCTCAATCTTTCTAATAATCTTTCCTCAAGAACTCCATCGTCGGATTCCAGTCACTGTGATAAAAAATTACAGTAGACAAAATAAAAAGGAAGAGTTCTGGATTCGTGTTGAAACATTGCATAAGGATTTTGCCGTTGTTCAGGCTTTGTTGATCCATCAAGCATTCTTGTTAAGGGATCTGCACCTCCCACGCATTCAAAATAAACATCGAGGATGGAATCTACATCAATTAAGGGGAAAAACTCCCCTGAAAATTTCAGTATATTTTCCAATTATAAACACTATATATAAACAATGGGCAAATTGCATAACTTACAGTCTTCTCCCAAGGCGCTATTGGGCTCATATCATCCCTATAGTAGTTATTAGACCTTTAAACTATTCTTGGATTTTTGAAAAAATCCAACAAAACAGGATTTATGATAAGGTTTCCAATTTTGGGGAGTTTTTTTTTTTTAACCGAAAAAAAAGTGGAGTCAGACTTTTAAATTTTTATGATTTTTTATTGAATTTCCGTTTGTTTCGGGTTTAATTTATTCTTCAATAGTAATTTCTGGCCGTTTTGAGTTTAAGTTATTATACTTTTTTTTAAACACATTTTTATCAAAGCATCAAAACTAGTATCAAAGTTGCAAAGTAAACAAAGTGTAAACGTGACAAGAAACAACTTTCATAACTTACAGTCCTTGTCTCATAAGTCAAATTTGCCCCGTAAATCTGTAAATCCACGTCTCAGAGTATCAAAGTAAAATCGGGGGTGGCCGGGTCGTGGGCGGTGGACCAGGTGTTGATCAGCTGCGGCTCGCCGACGAATTCCTCCAGGTAGGGCAGCAGGCGCGGATGGTCGATCAAAAAGTCGAAGGCCGGGTCCAGGCGCGGCAGGCCGTTGAGGCGGATCTGCTGCGGCACCCGGGTGTCGCGCGTGGGGAGCCCCGGCTGCGGCTGGAGCTGCTGCCACTCGTCGGCGTAGTCGGCGGCCTCGAGGCGGCGCAGTACTGTGAGCAGACCTTCCATAATGGCTGCATAAGTTAAACCCTTCGATTGAAAATAAACTAAAATATGAAAAAACAAAACCAGAACAAAAACATTATTCCCGCTGCACAATTTTCCTTCTGAATCAGAATTAATTTAGACAATTTTCTGCTAGAGTCGATTGAAAAAAAAAACCTCCTACACTCTGTCAATTTTATTCGGTCTTCCGGGGGAATGTCGTCAATCATCTTCTTAATTTTTCTTTATCGAAACGTAACACAATCTGATGAGCAACAAACTGCAGGTATTTGTCAAAAGCGTACGAGATTTCTGAAGAGTGATTTTCCACTGGGGGTTAGCATTTAGTTAGTTTTTAATGAACTTTAAGAATATTATGAAATACAAAAGCTTTAATTTGATTGAAATATACGAATAGAAACAAAACATGAATATGTAAACGGTAAGATGCATGTGCCACATATACTACACGAAAACCAACATGTGATTTTAGCATTTGCAATATAAAACTTAAAAAGCTTGTAAGCTATCTACTCCCCTATTGAAGGCTGATAATTATTCCCCTGAGCTTGCAACTCACACTCCTTCACCCAACTCTGGACCACGGGTAAACTTTGTCACTGCTCCCCTCTCATCTGTATGAAGGCTGGAGCCAGTGAATCCTTGGCCCCTATTCCTCCCACAGCTATACTTCTTTGCCTTTCCTTCACACTTAAGAACAGTGCCGCTACCTCTCTCCGTATTTATCCTTTCACCTGGATAACTTTCAGCAAAAGATGACCCGAATGTCATAAGAAATTCATCAATTTTAACATTCATGATGTCGTCAATTATGGATGCGTTGGAGTTGGGGTCTGAATCAATAGACTCGGTGAGCCAGCCACGCTGTTTAAATTCTTGGCTCACAACACCACAACCTGCAACATAACATTGAAGTCAGTACACACAGTCAAAGGATCTGATAAAACAGACATGAGAGAGAACTCACCAGCAAACAATTCAAGGAAGTGGAGTTGGCGGCCAAGGCAGTTAAACACGTCTGTAAGGCTCTTAAGAAATTCTCTCAGACTTTTGACCTAACTAGATCGTTTTTATGCAAGAATACCCCATGATACCAATTAACCAGAAAAAATATGGAGCCGTTTTCGAGAAAAAATAAATAAATACATACTTATACAATTATTGCTCTCTTATAAAGATAGTATATTATATATCATGGGCAGCACAACAGCGCTGCCTAAGTAAAGAGAGATGTGGGCACAATGTATTTTTATTATTTTTTCTGACAGACAATTCATGATCCCGAGCTTTTGGAGCAATATCTCGCTGGTCGTTTTTCTCAAAACATATAAGATGCAATTACCTTGGCCGAAGTTAAACTTGGTACTACCATGCATATATAAACCCCACCTTGGCACCAGTACCACAAGCTTAGTTGCTTGCTTCTTTGTCTATGAAAAAGTTTGTACCTATTGCATCAATACGCACTGGGTCTCACAAGCTCCGGATTGAGACAGGTAGATAGGAATGGCCGCAATTGTTGCGACAAGCGAGAGATGGATCATTACAATTCAAAAGGTTGTATGTGCCTTTTTATATTATTATATCTGGTACTGCTGCTACGACTGAAGCTAGGTGTATTAAGGTGAAGCTTTCATGGAGTGTTGAGGGACATGTTGAACTAAACCGTATCACATTATATGGATGCAGGTTACCAAAAGGTCTTAACAGCTTTATCCTAAGAACAGCTTCAAGTATTAAATTGAAACTTCTATTGCGGAATATTACAAAAAGTTTTTTGAGTATCGGAATTCAAATCAAGATCAGGCTGAAAACCAGAATATAATTAATACGAACCGAGACAATTTGGAGGAAACCCAGAATAATATGATGACCAACCAAGGGGATTTGACTTCAGTTGCCAGGACTAGGAGGCCGAATTTAGATCTGAATGAAAATACTTTAGAGTTGGCAAATGAAGCTGCTAGAGATTTGCCCCTAGGGTATAACCAAAATCTAGACCATACTAACAACAATTACGTAACTACAGAGAACAATTCTAATAAAGAGACTGGCTATGACATATCTTGACAGTTATTTATCTTTGCATCCTGAAAATTTATTCAAGGTTCATTCAAGGTTCAAAGTAGCTTCATTTTGCATATATGCTTGGATTCAGGGGGGGGGGAATAAGGTCTCAGATAGCAAAGTTTGGATTATTCCATTCTGCAGTCGTAAAAACACAACAAAATACACTCCAACAGGTATGAATAGCACGTTCACAAAGTGCTAGTAATAAGTGCTAATAAAACCAAATTTTATCGTTGGAAGCTCCGTGTGCCGGCCTCCCCGAGGGAGAACTCCCGCCGAGCGTTAGGCCTCGCTGGATCCGTCTCCGCCAGAACCTTCGGCACCCTCGACCGTCAACGCCTTATAGCCACCGATCGATTTGAAGTAACCAATCAAAATCAGATAGCAGAGCGCCATCACCGCTGGAACGGCTGCGGTCAACTTCAATGCCATCCGGCTGCCGTGCAAAGTCGCCTCGTTGACCGGAGGTTTATCGGTGGTCGCATTGAGACAGACATCAAGGAACCGTCTTCGAGCGGCTGGAGCGTGACAAAACCGTGTTGGCTAACCGACCGATCATCATGTGGCGTTATCGGTGCGCTCCATGTCAGGCCCTCATTCGGCGAAAGAGAGATCTTGACGTCATAGGCATAGTCGTTTTTGGAATTTTCCCACAGCCAGTGAGCCGCAAAGGTACCGTCATCAAGCGCAACAACGGACGGAAAATCGGCCCAGTTCACGAAGAGTTCGTCGGACACGGTAACCCACCGCCTCCACGAGGTCGACAACCGCCCCCGCAACAACAACAACAACAACAACAGTATCTTCCGCCGCAGCAACAACAACGTCCTCCTGCAGACCAGTACAATTATCCTCCTGACAACAACAATGCATATCCTTCACGGCCTCCCCCTATTCCTGGCAGTGACGAATACCCTTCGAGCTACTATGGGTACAACAACGACACCAGTGGTCCAATGAATAATAGTAGCAACACCGCGTATCCGCAACATCAACCGCGTCGGATTCCATGGAATACGATGCAGGTTAAACGGAACCTACAATATTTTTGGTATAATACTATCATATGTGTAGCTCCGCAACTATGATACTACAATTGTTGCAACACTTCGCGAAGTCTCTGCACCGGAGGTCTAGTTAATTCATGTGACCAGTTTGTAGAATTATTTTTGAACCCTACACAACACGAGAAAGCATTAACAAAATATTTTTGGCTAGCTTAACATTTGAAACCGCCTTTTTGATACTTTGACTCTTCACCTGCAAGTCTAATGGACATTGGCGGTCATCAATTTTTTTTTTAATCTGTCTTGGTCTCCAATTGCCGTCAAATAGCTTGGAGAAATGGTAGACTATCTTAATTACCCTTACTGAATGTCTCTCTTCCTTAGTTCTGCGCTAAGATAAGAGCCATCAAGAAGAAGTGAAAATAACCATTTTTGAAACAATTTTGAAACAGCTATGCCAGCTCTGGCTCTCATAGAGATTACCCGTCTTGGCTTTACGCTAATTTGCGAACAAGGGACCGTGTAAACAATATTACTCATTATAAGTTCAGTTGTACTATTTTCAGAATTGAAAAAATACTCAGCCTTAAGCTCATTTTTGAAAAAACTGGAGAGAATATGTTTCTTTAAAATTGTTCCAAGTTTTTCGTTGAGTTTCGGGTTGTAAGCAATTTTCAAGGTTGTAAGCAATATCTATGCAATTTTCAAGAAGTTTAACTGGGTAACCAATGCAGAAAAAACATATTTAGCATAATTTTTTGGAATTGCCTTTGAGGTAGCTGCCAGGTGCTTCAATTCAAGACCAATTTTTTTCGCTCAAGCTCATAGCCGATCGATCAAAAGCTCGTACTTTAACTATTTAGGCCCTGGCATGGCGCAAACCATCTTAAATATTTTCCTACCAGAAACCAGAAGCTTTCTTGGTAAAGTTGCGGTTTTCTAGAGAAGTTCTTCTTCAAAAAACTCCAGTGTTGACTCGATGTGCGCAATGCAACAAAATCCTTTCGCATCTAAACGCGTAAAGCAGAATCAAATGAGTTATTAGAACTATTATAAATTAATGCTTTGTCTATGTCTTCTTTATGCTGGTGTAGCCGTTTTTCCAGATTTTGATGAGTTCTACCAACATAGTAATTGCCACAATCGCATGGTAGTTGTAGTCTACGGTTTATTGCCTTATTGACAAAGGGAATGGGGTATCCATTACCAAAAAGAATATCTCTGATAATTTTTTTTTTTTGCTCGTAGGTGCGTAACGGAGCAAATGTTTAGAAAATGTAATTGAAATATAAAGAAAGCATTTAAATACTATCCCATCACTGTTAACACATTTTGACTGCAGATCTGCTTTACTTTACCCTCAACCCCTTCAATATGCAAACAAATATAAGAAACTATAATTTTCCTTTTGTGTATTGGTTCTTGCTTTGTCAGAGTCAATCCAATTTATAGGTACATGGGTTTACACTAGAATGATGCTAATTGCTCATAGTAAACACAGCAATTTTTAAAAGATGTATAAATTGTTTTCCAATTATTAGCCTTTCCCCAATAAACAGTATTCACAGAAACAGAGAGAAATCAATCTAAAAAATGTTGTTGACAAACGAAGTCTTTCAAAAATTTTTTTAAAGAACTACAATAAGCCAAAGAAGAGCACAAATAAACTTTAAAAAATTCAAGCTAAGAGGAATAGCTACTGTTAGTAAATAAATAATACCCGACACAAACAGGAATCACAATGAATAATCAAGTCAAACTAAAAATTAATAGAAATTTGTTTTCATCGGTAGTGCACCATGACCCGTGCTATCCATTCATCAAAGTGGTCTTCCAAAACATGCACCAACAGACCATTAAAGCCATAAGGAAACATGGCGCGTGATGGATAACGGCCATCCAACATTGCAAGCAATGGCGTTGTGTCGGCAATCATCCAGTTTTCCGGCGTATGCAAGACGGGCATCTGGTGTGTGCCAGACCTGGTTTCTACCAACTCAGCATTGTCTGGGCCTTTGCTTACACGCTTGTAATCGAGCCATTAGGCCTATCCCTTTCCACTTTGGTTTTGTCGTTGCTGTTTTTGTAGCTCCTTAAAATACCTAATTTCTCACTCACATATCAGCTTTGAAAACATATTTAAAGTCAGAGTTGCTTTTGCTGTACCTTGAATGTCTAGAAACCCTAGCATCCTCCTCACTAAAAAAAAAAATCCCTGCCCCCCTCGTCAGATTTCGTGCTCAAAGATGGGCATATCGCTCAATTCAGTATCCAAAGGGAAGGTTGCGGGGTTTGAATTTTATTTTGGATAAATGGCTTTCTCATAGTTTTGATGGGATGATTTTGAGAAAAAAGGGGTGGGAGAGGAGGCGTAGTTGCCCTCCAATTTTTTGGTTACTTAAAAAGGTAACTTAGAACTTTTAATTTTTTTACGAACGTTTTTGCTAGGAGCAAAAATACGTAACTTAGGAATTAACATACGTGACGCGCTTCTATATTCGTATATTTTCAGTACGTATATGAGAGGGTTCGCCCCCTCGTCAGTACCTTGCGGGAGAAGGGGTACGCATAGAACCATGCAGGACAACAGTTTATTGTTAATAATTAACAGTTAATAATATAATAATAACAGTTAATAACAAACAGTTAATAATATTTCGAGTTCGAGCTTAACAATAGTAAGACAAAGCTTTTTGAAACTCCTTGGGCCCTCTAAATCCAACAAATGATTTTCATGTCTATAGAAGGCCCTTGAACTGGAGGGGAGATAAAGTGCCTAAACAAAAACATTTTTATATGTCTACAAAACTCAGATTCACTTTAAGGGATTTTGAAGACCCTGGAAGATTTACAAGAGTTCCATCTTAAAAAAAACTTGAGACATTTCTTTCGATCTGGACCCTGTCCTATCGAGACAATTATCTACCATTAACATGTAGTAGGATCGCTCATTCAGATCTCCATGAAATAGTCACAACGGATAATTTCAGATTTCCAGGACTAGGGAGGAGGGGTGGCCTGACATCGTTTAGACATAGAAGAAAAAATAGAAATAGTCGTTTTCGGTACCCAAGTCCCTTTCCGATGGTAGTTCGTGGGGTGCCCTGTCCGGTGACGACGGCCGCCCTGATTTCCAGGTCTTCGAGCCGTGGTGTCAGCTCGCGATATAGGTAGTTCGCGGTGTCGGTGAATGCCGAGAAGACCAGCACTTTGTGGTTGGCTGGGTTGATGGGTGCTGCAATCCTGTCACGGATACGCTTCGTCAGTGCCTGCAGTTTGAGATCATGTTCGGGCGTGATCAATTTGACGTCGGCAAGAAGAGCTAATATTACGTCAATTTTCCTAATTTTTCCAAATTAACACCCCCCAGCTCCAACAATGAGAGCGGATCCGTTCCAACTATTTAAGTCACGTATCTATAGTTTGTGATTATTCTTCCCATATAGTTCCATCCTGATCTCTCCACTCTACGCGTTTTCCAAGATTTCCAGTTTCCAAGACATCTGTTTCCCCCCTCCAGCCCCCTATGTCCTCGAATCTGGTTCGAATTGAAAATGGAGTATGTGAGACATAAGAAGTACCTGCATCAAGATTGAACACATCACTACTCTTTACATTTGAGATATAGATAGAGTCGATGTTTGTAAGAGGTTGGTTACTTTCGTTTGTAAAGCGCAATACCCAGATAGTAACGATACGCTTTAGCTTACCAAGGCTTATGTCAACTTGCTTTCCTTCAACCTTCTTTGGCTTCTGCTTAGTCCACTGGAAGTCGAAACGCTCACCAATAGTCTTTGCTGTACCATCCTGCTTAGAGAGGTTTAGCTCGCCATTAATTACATTCATTTGCGTTCGGTTAAGTTATGTTTAGTTCTGTTAGTTCTAAAGATCAGAACTAAAGTAAACGTTCTGTTTTGTTGAGTTCAGATAGTTCAGATAAGTGCTGTTTAAGTTCTATTAGGTTCAGTGTTCAATCAATCACAGGTAAGTTTAGTTCCGTTAAGTCCAAAGAGAACAAGAGAAGCTCAACCAAGTTCACTTGAAGTTCAAGTGCAGTTCAGTGCAAGCGAGCTTTCTTTTGGTTTCTTCAAGGTTAGTAGCAGGATCACCTTGTGGACCAGTTGGTCCTTCAGGTCCAGTCGGTCCTTGAGGACCCGTAGCGTTTAAAGCGAGCTGCTCAAGATAACCAAGTGCTACGGCAACAGAAACGCCAGTTACACCACTATCATTTGTTATCTGGGATGCCGCGTAATCTCCAAAGGTTGCGGTTACAGCACCAACTCTCCCAAAAACAGAGTCAAGGGGGTTATCAGCAGAACCAGCAGTTCTGAACCATGCAGCAACAAGAACAGGGTGTTTAGGAGGGTACAGCACATTTCAATTACAGAATAATTTCCATTCATTTTAAG